>WNWK01017867.1:0-41377 GCA_009830355.1 Cherax destructor
AAAGTGAATAAATGATGAAAGTTTTTTCTTTTTGGGCCACCCTGCCTTGGTGAATCGGCCGATGTGTTAATAAAATAAAATAAAAAATAAAAAGGTGAGTGTGCATTTAGTCTGTGGAGACAAAGAACTTTGTCCATTGTCCATAGAAGCAAAGAGGAAATGTATGAGAGTATAGTTATTCCAACACTCTTATATGGGTGTGAAACATGGAGTGGTGAATATTGCAACAAGGAGAAGGCTGGAGGCAGTTTAGATGTCATGTCTGAGGGCAATGTGTGGTGTGAATATAATGCAGAGAATTCGTAGTTTGGAAATTAGGAGGAGGTGCGGGATTACTAAAACTATTATCCAGAGGGCTGAGGAGGGGTTGTTGAGGTGGTTCAGACATGTAGAAAGGATGGAACAAAATAGAATGGCTTCGAGTGTATAAATCTGTAGTGGAGGGTAGGTGGGATAGGGGTCGGCCTAGGAAAGGTTGGAGGAGGGGTAAAGGAGGTTTTGTGTGCGAGGGGCTTGGACTTCAGCAAGCATTTGTGAGCGTATTTGATAGGAGTGAATGGAGACAAATGGTTTTAATACTTGACGTGCTGTTGGAGTGTGAGCAAAGTAACATTTATGAAGGGATTTAGAGAAACTGGCAGGCCAGACTTGAGTCCTGGAGATGGGAAGTACAGTGTCTGCACTCTGAAGGAGTGGTGTTAATGTTGCAGTTTTATAACTGTAGTGTAAGTGTGCCTCTGGTAAGACAGTGATGGAGTGAATGATGGTGAAAGTTTTCTTTTCGGGCCACCCTGCCTGTGGGAAACGGCCGATGTGTTAATAATAATAATAATAATAATCCTAGGTAGTAGGTTGGTAGACAGCAACCACCCAGGGAGGTACTACTGTCTTGCCAAATGAGTGTAAAACGGAAGCCTGTAATTGTTTTACATGATGGTAGGATTGCTGGTGTCTTTTTCTGTCTCATAAACATGCAAGATTTCAGGCATGTCTTGTTACTTCTACTTACACTTAGGTCACATTACACATTCATGTACAAGCATATATATACACACCCCTCTGGGTTTTCTTCTATTTTCTTACTAGTTCTTGTTCTTATTTCCTCTTATCTCCATGGGAAGTGGAACAGAATTCTTCCTCCGTAAGCCATGCGTGTCGTAAGAGTCGACTAAAATGCCGGGAGCAAGGGGCTAGTAACCCCTTCTCCTGTATACATTACTAAAGTTAAAGAGAAACTTTTGTTTTTCTCTTTGGGCCACCCCACCTTGGTGGGAAGCGGCCGATTTGTTGAAAGAATAATAATAATAATAATAATAAAAATTGTAGACTACTGCATAATTGTAATAATTGTATAAATAGTGTCAATTCATTCCTAAATGTATATTAGACTGGTCAGTCGGATGTGTATTGGACAAGTGTACTCAGGAATATCGGCAAAAAAATAAAAAAATTCTGCTACTTTGAGCTCAATTTCAAGATACTTTCAGTCCCAGAACTAATGAAAATTATCTCTATTTCTGTATTATATCTTCCAGTCTATCAAATGAGACCAAGAAAATTCAGCAATGAAAAGCATACGAAAGTACACTGTAAAGTCTCTGTTCAAAACTGAGAATAAAGGGAGGAGGCAGAGGAGTTCCTGTGACTGGTAAAAACAGCAATGTGTATTTCCTAGTTAGGACAACCACTAGTTGTTTTTGTTGTCACTGCTGCAAGAAAAGTTACAACAACCTAAGTAACATCTGTAACGTATTGCCAAAATCATTGGGAGCAACAAATTCCATGGTAGTAGATGTCCCAGGGTATGAAGGAAGACACAAGTATGAGCCAAGATATCCTGGTGAATCGATAGTTTTGAATACAACCTTGTCAGAAAATAGCTGGAAGGTGATCACTCACACCCTGAATAACTGCAGTGCTGCACAGAGGACACTCCACCACCTTTGGCTGAGAGGGATACCATAACCAGCAAGAAGAACCTGTCATTCAGAGAACGTACAGGTAAGCTGCCAGCCAAGATTGTCCCACATGGTGTTGCACCAGTACTTTTGGGTGATGTGCCCCAGGGTAAGGAGCCTGGGAGGCCTGGACTGAGCCTGGTGCTAAGGAATGGAGAGAGCCAATGTTTTTGACGTATTAATACGCCAAAATTCTAACGGCTTCAAATCAAATGGGAGAAAGCTGGTAGGCCCACATGTGAAAGAATGGGTCTTTGTGGTCAGTGTGCACAGTATAAAAAAAATTGGGGAGCCAGTGGTGCATTGTGGGAATGCCATTTCAGTAGTCCTTGTTCAGCATGCCTAGAGGTAAGAAATATCTGACTCCCCAACGAATCTGAGACTCTTCTCTTCCCCAAAGTATAGCTCTAACACAGATGGAAGTGTGTGAAGATGTTTTCATGATTTGGGGGTTTGTGGAAAAGCAATGCCCAGGATCCCAAAAAAAAAAAGGAATGAATGACAAGATAAAAGGAAGGAAAAAAAAGAAGGAAGGAAGGCAGGAAAGAAGTAAGGAAGGAATGAAGGAAAGAAGAAGAAAGGGAAGGAAGGAAGGTAAAGGAAGGAAAAGACGCAGTGATTTTTTTTCCATGTTGATGGTGGGGTGGGGAAGGCAGGCCCCATGGGTGTTGACAGGCAGTAGGGTTGTAGTGATGGTATAATTTGTCTTTTTGACAGCAGCCATACCCTGACTCAGCACATTTACAAGTCCACCCACACCCCCAGCTTCAGAAGCTAATAAAGATCTGGAAGTGCCCAGTGACTATATACGTTGTACCCGTTTTCGATGGTCTCCAAACTCCCCCTTTTATGTAAGTTTATTTTTTTAAATGTTTTTGTAAGTGTTTTTTTGGGGGTCAAAAGGACTAGTCTATTTTACATTTTTCCCTTATGGGGATAAATTTGTTTGGTAATGGCATTAAACAGCATTCGGGAAAGAAAAAATATCAAAAACGGGGTACCACTGTTTTTATACAGTGGACCCATGTTTCAATTAATCTGTTCAGAGTCTCCGAAATTCAAAATTCAAAATTTTTCAAAACCTTTTTCCCCCATAAGAAATAATGTAAAAAAAATTAACCCTTTCCCAGATCCCCAAAGTATTAAAAAAATTTTTTTTTTACTTGAAATATCATTTATCTACACAGAAACAATGAGACATGAAGAATAAAACAATAATAACATGACACAATAATAACAATAATAAAAACATGAATGTTGCAACGAGGAGAAGGCTTGAGGCAGTGGAGATGTCATGTCTGAGGTCAATGTGTGGTGTGAATATAATGCAGAGTTCGGAGTTTGGAAATTAGGGGGGGTGCGGGATTCCCAAAAACGATTGCCCAGAACTGAGGGGGGGTTGTTGAGGTGGTTTGGACATGTAGAGAAAGGGAAACGAGACAAGTGACTTCGAGTGTATAAATCTGTAGTGGGGGGAAGGCGGGGGTAGGGGTGGCCTAGGAAAGGTTGGAGGAGGGAAAAAGGAAGTTTTGTGTCAGGGCTTGGACTTCCAGCAAGCATGTGTGACGTTTTTGGGGTGAATGGAGGCATATGGTTTTAATACTTGACGTGCTGTTGGAGGGGAGAAAAAGTAACATTTTGAAGGATTCGGGGAAACCGGCGGGCCCGGACTTGAGTTCTGGAGATGGGAAGTACAGTGCCGGCACTCTGAAGGGGGGTGTTAATGTTGCAGTTTTATAACTGTATTAAACACCCTTTGGAAACAGTGAATGGGTAATGATGAAAAAATTTTTTTTTTCCCCCCCCGGGGGGAATCGACGTTTTTAAAAAAAAAATAAAAAAACACCCAATTTAAGAGGGTTTTTGATGTGGGAAAATGGGGGGGGGTAGAGGATGGAAGAGTTACTATTTTTTGGGGGAAAACCCCTTCCATAAAGACTTAGGTGAAACCCCTTTTTTTGGGGGTTTTTCCCCCCTTTTTTTTTTAAACCCTGGAAACGAAAGTCGTGGACCCCTGTGGTAAAAAAATTTTCAAAAAAGGGCTTTTTTTTGGGATTTTTTTAAAAAATTTCCTAAAATGGGGACAAGACATTGTCAAGGGAAAATGTATACATGGCCTGCAACATTTTTTCAGGGGGATGTTCCCCCACAAAACTTTCCCCCCTAGTTACCTTGCCAAATCTCTGAAGAACAACTTTTATCTTCCCCCCTTTTTGTTTTTGGGTTGGGGCTTCAGCCCCTTCGGGGGTTGTTCTTCATTTTGGTCCTCCACCCAAATTTTCCCCCATATAACCTCCAACCCCCGGACTTCCCCTTTCCCAAACTTTCACAACCCGGGGTTTTTCAGGGGCCTTCCCCCTTTAAAAACTTTGTTAAAAGGAAAATTCTCCCAACCTTATCTAAAGGTTTTTAATGGGGGATATTAAAATGATTTTTCCCCAACTCTCTTAGGCTCAATTAAGCCCCGGGGTTTTGTCGCCCCTTTAAAATTGTTTTTGGGGTAGAGTTTTTTAAGTTTGAAATGATCCTGGTCCCATGGGTTGGGGGGGAGTGGGGTTTTGGGGCAAAAGTTCACTGTGATGAAATTTTCCTTTTTTGTTTTTCCCAAATCTGGAGGATGAGCAGGAGCATTGTCCATTGGAACACCCAGTTCCAAATTTTTTTTCCCGGGGGTATTTTTTTCACACTGGGGCCCAAAAATTAACCAATAAAAAAATTTTTCCCCTTTACCCCTCCCTTTCGGTTTCCCTTTCCCCATCACACAAATTAACCCTTTTGGGGCCCTTTTTTTTTTAAATTTTTGGGGTTTTCAAAGTGATACCCCAAAAAAAAAGGCCATTTAAAACCCCCCCCTTTAATTAGCCCGGGCTTTCATGGCTTGTGTCCGGGGGTCCTTTTCCTCCGGTTGATTGGTCCTCTTTGGGATTTTTTTCCCAAAAAATGGCCCGTTTTCCCAAAATTTAACACTTGTTGGGGGGTGAACCCTTAACCCCTCCCCTTGAAATTATTTTAAATTTTTTAGCTGTATGTTTGTCAAGGCAGCCTCACCATGCCAAACCTTTTTATCCATTTCTTCAAAATTTTTTGAACCAGCCTTTGCGGGGCCGGGTTTATCCATTAACCTTTCCCGGGCCTTTTCTTTAAAATTGGCTGTGCCTTCCCCTTTTTAAATTAAATTTAAATTTTTTCCTCAAATTTTTTTTTTGATCCACCCCCAAAAATTTTCAACATCTTCAATTTTTTGGGTCTCTTTTTTTAGCATATTCCCCCTTTTGCAGTTCTTTTTTTCCTTTTTCTTCCCAGTGGGGGGGGTGGTTGAAGGGGGCCCTTTCCCCCACATCCTTGGGGGAGCCCCCACCGCCCCCCTTTCCCCTTTTTTTCTATGATTCTTTTTTAACTTTTACGTTTTTCTCAAATTTCTTTCCCAAAACTTTCAGGAGTTTTTTTTCCCCAATGGGGGTTTTTAGCAGTTAAACCAAAAAAGAATGAAAAAAGTGGACCCTTTAAAATCGTTCCCCTTGATACGTAAAAATTTAATTGTGAACCGCCAAAATATTGGCTTTTTTTTGTGTTTTGGGTTTTGGGAAATTTTTAAAACTCCCGGGGGTCTCCCAAACCGGGGACCCAAAAACCCTTCAGCGTCAGTCTGGCATTGTATCTCGGGTGGGGATCCCTCATGTTCAAATCATTTCAATATTTCATTTTTTATCTTGCCTTAAAAAAACCCGGGAAAGAAAGCTCCATGGCCCCTTTTGGGAAAAAAAATAGAAAAAAGATTTAAATTGAAAGAGATCACAAAAAAAAATTTAAATGGGGGTTGGGCCCCGGGTTTATGGGAAATTAACCATCCCCCCTTGTGTTGAAAAAAATCAAAAACTATTTGTAAAAAGGGATAATTGCTAAAAAAAAATTAAAATTTTAAGAAGTTGAGAAGTTTTTCTTTTTTGGGTCGAAAAAAAGAGTTGGGAGGAGATGGGGTTGCTCAATAATTTGGGAAAAAGGAAAAAGGGGGGATTTTTGTCTCGTAAAAAAAACCCCGGGAAAAATGCTGTTGAAATTTAAGGCCAAAATTTTTCAAAAAAAAACAAAAGGGGAAAAGGGAACAATGTTAAAGGCATGGAACTGCAAGTTTACAAATGTGTGGCAAAAATTTTTTCATGACTTCAAGGGGGGCATGAGGCTGAACAATTGTTCAGCCTCATGACCCCCAAAAAAATTTTAATTGGGAAACAGGCCTTTTTTGGGGGAAAAAAACCAAAAAGGGGCCACATCACGGGGGAAAAGACTGCCAGGGACAAAGCCTAAAAAGGGAGGCTCTCATGTTTTGGAATGCTGTTAGGTTTCAAGGGGAAAACCTTTACTGGTGTATCACCCCGAAAAACCCAGAGTTTAAGAAAAACAGTGTTAATTTGTGTGATGGGGAAGGCCTTGTGGCTTTTTTTGGGGGGACACCATGGGGTTGAATTAGTGGGAGGTGGGAAAGTTGGTGGAGGCTAAAATAACCACTACAAATTTCCCTGAAAGCAACAGACCACACTCAGGAAATTGCTTCGGGAGGGGGAAGGGGGGGGAAAGAAGTTGCTTTTTCGGGTTAAAATTTGTGCAATGGGACTAGGATAAAAATTTTGGGGGAGGATCTCCCTGAAAAAGCTTTGGGGGCCTTTGGGGCATTTTGTTTTTAAATTTTTAGGACTTTTTAAAAAACTCCAGCGTTTTTCTGGACAGTTATTTTGTGACAGGGTTGACTCTAAAGGCCCCTGTGGCAAAAAACAAAGGGGGCCCGGAAAAAAACGGGTACCTGAAGTGAGGAAAAGGGGTTCCCCCTTCTGAAATGCCCCCCTTTCCTCCCCCCCCCCTGTTTTTACACATGAAAAACTCTTCAAAAGGAAAAATTCATTTTTTCCCCTTTTTAATTCTTCATATGTCATTTTTTCTGTGTAAATTAAATGTATATTTAATGTGACAAAAAATTTTTTAATACTTTTGGGTGTCTGGAACAGATTAATTTGATTTAATTTTTTCTTATGGGGAAAAGGTTTTGAAAATCGTGTTTTAATTTCGGCAGACTCTCTGGAATGGATTAATCCCCTTTTCAAGGGGCACTGAAAAAAGTTTGTATGAAAGTGTGGGATGTCACTCCCGGATAAAACCCGACTGACTCTAATTGTTTTTGCCCCGGGGCCGGGCCACCAAAACCATACGCTGCCCCTTTTAACCAATAAAAAATAACCATCTTTTGGAAAAAAAGGCCCTTTTTAAAAATTTACAATATTCAAAAGGGGGGCGAAAAATTAAGGCCCCTGTATATAAAAACTGGGAAAGGGAAAGGCAGATGAAGGAAAAAAGAAAGGAAAGAGGTGGAAGGAAGGAAAAAATGGGGAAGGGAAAAAAGAAAAGTAAGGAAGGAAAAAAAAGTAAAGGGAAAGGGAAGGAAGAAAATAAAGGGAAAGGGAAAGGGAAGAAGGGGAAAAAAAGAAGTTGGGAAAGGAAGGAAAAAAAAAGTAAGGAAGGGGAAAGGAAGGAAGGAAAAAAAAAGGAAAAGGGAAGAAAAAAAAAGTAAGGAAGGGGGAAAAGAAAAGTAAAGGAAGGATGGAAAGAAAAAGTAAGGAAGGGAAGGAAAAAAAAAGTAAAAGGAAGGAAAAAAGAAGGAAGGAAGAAAAAAAAGTAAGGAAGGAAGGAAAAAAAAAGTAAGGAAGGGGGGAAAAAAAAGAAGAAGGAAGGAAGGTGGTGGAAAGGGAAAGGGAAAGGGGGGTAGGTAGGAAGGAAGGAAGGAAGCCCCACAACCATCAACCTAGGATAACTACCTAACACAACCCTCTTCTCTATGAAAAAATGCTCAGAAAAGGGGGTTTTTTCTGTGCACATACAAAAAAAACCCCAAAAATGCAGAACACTCATTTTGAAATGTAAAACACCACTGACATGAAACAATGTTTCAGAAAGTTCCACAAACTCAGAACTTCTATAACATTCCTACTGCATTTTATCAGTGGACCCCCTTATGTCATTTTTTCGTTCCAGAATGCTGTTAGTGCTGTTCCGAAAATTTTTTCCCCAAAGGGGAAAATGTAAATTAGATTAGCCCTTTTTAAAACCCCCCAAAAATACACTTACAAAAAAACACTTACATAATTGTTAGTTTGGAATCTAAACCCAGGGCCCCCTGAAGGGGAAAAACATGCTGTTTATTCATGGTGTTTGGGGGGGGCTTTTAAAAAAATACCGGGCAAAATTTTTTTTTTTTTGCTTTTTTCCCTTTTTTTTTTAAAAAATTTTAAAAAAGTTAATGCATAAAACTTTTTTTTTTTGGTTTTTTTTTCCTTGTGGGTAACCGGGAAAAAACCAAATTTTCCCTTGCTTGGCCCAAAAAAAGCGGCCTTTCCTTTAATTTTGTAAAAAAAGTATTATTTTAAAATGGCCCCGAAACCCCCCGGAAATTCTTTGTAAAAAATAAGGTATATTTAACAGAACCCCCGGAATACCCCCCGGGATTAAAAAAATGAAATTTTTAAATGGGGGTTGTTGCCGCCAAAAAGGGGAAAAGGTTTCTATTTCCTTCTTAAGGCAAACCTGGAAACTGTTTTTACAAATTATTTTTCTTTTTTTTTAAATCTTTTTCCCTTTTTATTTTTCTATTTCCAGGGGAAAGGGGGAAGGAACTTTCCTCCGTAACCATGCGTGTCTATGGCGACTGAATGGGGGGGAATGGGCTGTGCCCCCTTTCCGTACAAATCTACAAAAAGAAGAAAAACTTTATAAATTGGTTGTCTGAATGTGCGTGGATGTAGTGCGGATGATAAGAAAAAGATGATTCCCCGATTTATGAATGAAAGAAGTTGGATGTCCTGGCCCTAAGCGAAACAAGCTGAAGGGTAGGCGAGTTTCAGTGGGGAGAAATAAATGGGATTAAGTCAGGAGTATCTAGAGTTAGAGCTAAGGAAGGGGTAGCAATAATGTTAAAGGATCATTATGGAAGGAAAAGGGAATATAAATGTGTAAATTAAAAGGTTATGTGGATTAAAATAAGGGTCGGATGCGAAAAGTGGGTCATAATAGCGTGTATGCACCTGGAGAAAGGGGAGTGTAGAGGGAGAGAGATTTTGGGGATGTTAAGCGAATGTATGGAATTTTTGAACCAAATGAGAAGAAATTGTAGGGGACCTAAATGCTAAAGTGGGGAAACATGCAGAGAGGGTGTAGTAGGTAGTTTGGGGTGCCAGGTGTAAATGATAATGGGAGCCCTTTATTGAACTTTGTATAAAAAGGGGTTTAGTTATAGGTAATACATATTTTAAGAAAAAGGATAAATAAGTATAAAAAGATATGATGTAGGGCGTAATGACAGTAGTTTGTTGGACTATGTATTGATAGATAAAAGACTGTTGAGTAGACTTCAGGATGTACATGTTTATAGAGGGCTACAGATATATCAGATCACTTTTTAGTTATGCTACAGTGGGAGTAAAAGGTAGATGGGATACAAGGAAAATAGAATCAGTAAGTAAAGAGAGGTGAAGGTTTATAAACTAAAAGGAGGCAGTTAGGGTAAGATATAAACAACTATTGGAGGATAGATGGGCTAGTAGAGTGTAGGCAATGGGGTCGAAAATGTATGGGGTAGATTTAAAAATGTAGTGTTAGAGTGTTCAGCAGAAGTTTGTGGTTACAGGCGAGTGGGTGCGGGAGGAAGAGGAGCGATTGGTGGAATGATGATGTAAAGAGAGTAGTAAGGGAAAAGTTAGCATATGAGAGGTTTTTACAAAGTAGAAGTGATGCAAGGAGGGAAGAGTATATGGAGAAAAAGAGGTTAAAGAGTGGTGAAGCAATGTAAAAGAGAGCAGATGAGAGAGTGGGTGAGATGTTATCAGCAAATTTTGTTGAAAATAAGAAAAGTTTTGGAATGAGATTAATAAGTTGAGGAAGCCTAGAGAACAAATGGATTTGACAGTTAAAAATAGGAGAGGAGAGTTATTAAATGGAGAGTTAAGGTATCGGGAAGATGGAGAGAATATTTTGAGGATTTGTTAAATGTTGATGAAGACAGGGAAGCTGTGATTTCGTGTGTAGGGCAGGAGGAATAACATCTTGTAGGAGTGTGGAAGAGCCAGTTGTGGGTGTAGGGAAGTTCGTGAGGCAGTGGGTAGAATGAAAGGGGTAAGGCAGCTAGGATTGATGGGATAAAGATAGAAATGTTAAAAGCAGGTGGGGATATAATTTTGGAGTGGTTGGTGCTATTATTTAATAAATGTATGGAAGAGGGTAAGGTACCTAGGGATTGGCAGAGAGCGTGTATTGTTCCTTTGTATAAAGGCAAAGGGACAAAGAGAGTCAAAAATTATAGGGAATAAGTCTGTTGAGTGTACCTGGTAAAGTGTATGGTAGGAGTTATTATTGAAAGAATTAAGAGTAAAACAGAAAGCAGGATAGCAGATGAACAAGGGGCTTTAGGAAAGGTAGGGGTGTGTAGACCAAGTGTTTACAGTGAAACATATGAGTGAACAGTATTTGGATAAGGGTAAAGATGTTTTGTGGCATTTATGGATTTGGAAAAGGCGTATGATAGGGTAGATAGGGGCAATGTGGCAGATGTTGCAGGTGTATGGAATAGGAGGAAGGTTACTGAAAGCAGTGAAGAGTTTTTATGAGGATAGTGAGGCTCAGGTTAGAGTGTGTAGGAGGAAGGGACTATTTCCCAGTAAAAGTGGGCCTTAGACAAGGATGTGTGATGTCACCGTGGTTGTTCAATATATTTATAGATGGGGTTGTAAGAGAAGTGAATGCGAGGGTCTTGGCAAGAGGTGTTGGGCTAAAGATAAAGCAAATACAAAGTGGGAGTTGTCACAGTTGCTTTTTGCTGATGACACTGTGCTTTTGGGAGATTCTGAAGAGAAGCTGCAGAGGTTGGTGGATGAATTTGGTAGGGTGTGTAAAGAAGAAAATTGAAAGTGAATATAGGAAGAGTAAGGTGATGAGGATAACAAAAAGAATAGGTGACGAAAGATTGGATATCAGATTGGAGGGAGAGAGTATGGAGGGTGAATGTATTCAGATATTTGGGAGTGGACATGTCGGCGGATGGGTCTATGAAGGATGAGGTGAATCATAGAATTGATGAGGGGAAAAGGGTGAGTGGAGCACTTCGGAGTCTGTGGAGACAAAGAACCTTGTCCATGGAAGTAAAGGGGGAATGTATGAGAGTATAGTTATACCAACGCTCTTATATGGGTGTGAAGCATGGGTGATGAATGTTGCAACGAGGAGAAGGCTGGAGGCAGTGGAGATGTCATGTCTGAGGTCAATGTGTGTGTGAATATAATGCAGAGAATTCGGAGTTTGGAAATTAGGAGGAGTGCGGGATTACCAAAGCGATTGTCCAGAGAGCTGAGGAGGGGTTGTTGAGTGGTTTGGACATGTAGAGAGAATGGAACGAGACAGAGTGACCGAATGTATAAATCTGTAGTGGGGGGAAGGCGGGGTAGGGGCGGCCTAGGAAAGGTTGGAGGAGGGGGTAAAGGAAGTTTTGTGTGCGAGGGCTTGGATTTCCAGCAAGCATGTGTGAGCGTATTTGATAGGAGTGAATGGAGGCATATGGTTTTTAATACTTGACGTGCTGTTGGAGTGTGAGCAAAGTAACATTTATGAAGGGATTCAGGGAAACCGGCAGGCCGGACTTGAGTTCTGGAGATGGGAAGTACAGTGCCGGCACTCTGAAGGAGGGGTGTAAATGTTGCAGTTTTATAACTGTAGTGTAAAGCACCCTTCTGGCAAGACAGTGATGGAGTGAATGATGATGAAAGTTTTCTTTTTCGGGCCACCCTGCCTTGGTGGGAATCGGCCGATGTGTTAATAAAAAAAAAAAAATAATATTGTAAGTGCTTTTGGGAGTCTGAAATGGACTAACCTACTTGACATTATTTCTTAAGGGAGTAAATTTGTTCGGTAATGGCACTTGAGCAGGCTTCTGGAATGAATTTTGCTCGTTACTTAGGGGTCCACTGTATACTATGGAGGTGTGGTAGCCGGGCGGAGGGAAAACATTGTCACTCCCCTTAATACATAGCACTTTTGTTTACAATTCTCGGCATGAATTATTCATTACTTCTCCCTTTGTTTATGATGGCATCTAAAGGTAATTGATAGAAACAATTAAACTCAGTGAACATGATATGTCAATGGTAATAATATGGTTCTGGGTCACATGTAGGTAGGTGTAGGTATGTAGCCCAGGCGGACTACATACTCTATTATTATTATAACTGATAATTATACTTATGTGTACCTGTACCTAAGTAAACTTACACATGTTAACCCTTTGACTGTTTGGTCGTATATATACGTCTTACGAGCCAATGTTTCGGACGTATTTATACGCCTAAATTCTAGCGGCCTCAAATCAAGCAGGAGAAATCTAGTAGGCCACATGTGAGAGAATGGGTCTGTGTGGTCAGTGTGCGCAATATAAAAAATCGGGCAGCCACTGGTGCATTGTGGGAACACCATTTCAGTAGCCCTTGTTCAGCATGCCTAGCGGTAAGGATTATTTGACTCCTTGGCGCATCTGGGACATTTCTCTTCCTCAATGATAGCTCTAACACAGATGTAAGTGTCTCTGAAGATAAATTTCATGGTTTTGAGGAGTTTGTGACCGAAAGCAATGCCCAGGATAACAGAATGAAGGAAGGAAGAAAGAAAGAAAGTAAGGAAGGAAGGAAGAGATGTGAGGAAGGAATGAAGGAAAGAAGAGATGAGAGGAAGGAAGGAAGGAAAGAAGAGATGAGAGGAAGGACGGAAGAAGGAAGGAAGTAAGAAAGAAAGACAGAAAGGAAGGAAGGAAGAGATGAGAGGAAGGAATGAACAAGAGAAGTAAGAAAGGAAGGAAGAAATAAAGGAAGGAATGAAGGAAGAAAGGAAGGAAGGAAGGCAGGAAGGAATGAAGGAAGAAAGGAAGGAAGGAAGAGATGAGAGGAAGGAAGGAAGGAAATATGTAAGAAAGGAAGGCAGAAAGAAAGGAAGGAATGAAGGAAGAAAGGAAGCTAGGAAGGTAGGTATGAAGGAAAGGAAGGAGGTTGTGGGGAAGAGGACATGGGTCCCCTTTTGTGTTGACAGGCAGTGTGGGGTGGTGAGTAATGGTATAATATGTCATTTTGACAGCTGCCTTACCCTGACTCAGCAAATTTAGATGTCCCCCCACACACACACACACACACACACACACACACACACAGAATAAAATCAGTCGAGGATCAGGCAGGACTACAAAGAGACCTGGACAGGCTGCAAGCCTGGTCCAGTAACTGGCTCCTTGAATTTAACCCTGCCAAATGTAAAGTCATGAATATCGGGGAAGGGCAAAGAAGACCGCAGACAGAGTATAGTCTAGGTGGCCAAAGACTGCAAGCCTCACTCAAAGAAAAGATCTTGGGGTGAGTATAATCCGAGCACATCTCCTGAGGCACACATCAATCAGATAACTGCTGCAGCATACGGGCGGCTGGCAAACCTAAGAATAGCGTTCCAATACCTCACTAAGGAATCATTCAAGACTCTGTATACCATATACGTCAGGCCCATACTGGAGTATGCAGCATCGGTTTGGAACCCACACCTGGTCAAGCACGTCAAGAAATTAGAGAAAGTGCAAAGGTTTGCAACAAGACTAGTCCCAGAGCTAAGGGGATTGTCCTACGAAGAAAGGTTAAGGGAAATTGGCCTGACGACACTAGAGGACAGGAGGGTTAGGGGAGACATGATAACGACATATAAAATACTGCGAGGAATAGATAAGGTGGACAGAGACAAGATGTTCCAGAGAGGGGACACAGAAACAAGGGGTCATAATTGGAAGTTGAAGACTCCTATGAGTCAAAGGGATGTTAGGAAGTATTTCTTCAGTCATAGAGTTGTCAGGAAGTGGAATAGCTTAGAAAGCGACATAGTGGAGGCAGGAACCATACATAGTTTTAAGACTAGGTTTGATAAAGCTCATGGAGCAGGAGAGAGAGGACCTAGTAGCAATCAGTGAAGAGGCGGGGCCAGGAGCTATGACTCGACCCCTGCAACCACAAATAGGTGAGTACAAATAGGTGAGTAACACACACACACACACACACACACACACACACACACACACACACACACACACACACACACACACACACACACACAGCTTGGAGCTTTGAAGTGCTAATTGCAGTTGATGAAAAGTGTCTAGTCATTATATATGTGTATATATATTATAGAACAATAGTAATAAACATTTTTTTTTATTGTTGGTTGGTGTAAACAAGTTTTGTAAACAATATAATGATACTAATGTTTGTGCGAATATTGTGTTGCATACAATGAGTGTATATATATACATTGCACCTTACTTTGGTCTCACAGGCCACATAAGTTATGTAAAAAAATAAAATAGTGAAAAAAACAAGAAACCTACGAAAGGAAGTAAACCAAAGTTTACCGGGTGAGCGGCATTCGCCGCTGTTGCCATACGCGGCTCATTTTTTTCCAACTTTACACCTCTATATCTCGGTAAGTACTGATCACAAAATTTGTTTTTTTGGGATTTAAACAATCAGAAAAATAATCTTAACATTTTGATAAGAAAATTTTTTTTTTTTTTTTTTTAATATTTCCCGACATAGAATGACAGTTTCAGAGAGGGGCCTCCGACAGTCGAAGGGTTAATATGGACATTTTGCTTAATCCATCTAAATACACCCCACAATAGAATAAATTAACATAAATATGAGATGTGGTAGCCAGGCGACTTGTAGAACTTGTGATAGCCAGGCGACTTGTGGTAGCCAGGCTACTTGTAGGACTTGTGGTAGCCAGGCGACTTGTAGGACTTGTGGTAGCCAGGCGACTTGTTCCAACATCAGAGAAAATGTGTACACTATAATATTACTGGGGGTAACTAGAAAATTACTCCTTTCGTATGCCTTCACTCAGGGCGTCATTTCTTCTAAAAATGGTGTTACATGAGAATGGGAGTGTTTCTCATTATTTATTCTACTGTATCAACATGGAGACAACTTGTACACAATGTAAAGTGATGAAAACCAGACACGTTCGCCTGGTTTGTTTACATTACGTGTGGGTGGGAAGGGGAGGGGAGAGCTGCCCTGGCTGGCTATCCACACTTCCCAAACCTGACTTCCTACAAATAAAACTCACCTCTCACCCTACATTAACACTACAAATATTTTAAGGTAAGTAATGAGTGTACTGTATATGCATTTTATCGCTCTAGGGCGCTTAATGTCATAGTAGGTGGGAGTGGCCAGGCAGGATGCCATACCTCCCACACGACTTTCTACAAATAAATACAGTGGTACCCCGGTTTACGATATTTTTTCATTCCAGAATGCTGTTCAAGTGCCATTACCAAACGAATTTATCTCCTTAAAATGTTGTAAAATAGACTAGTCCTTTTAGAACCCCAAAATTACACTTACAAAAGCATTTAAAAAATAAACTTACATAAAAGGGTGAGTTTGGGGACCATCGTAAACCGGGGTACCACTGTACTTTTCACCTCTCACCCTACATTAAGACCATTACCATTAAGACTACAAATATTTTAAGGTAAAGAATGAGTGTACAGTGGACCCCCGGAGTTCGTAGGCATCGGAGTTCGTGACATTTTTTCAGAAAAATATTGGTTCGGTGTTCGTTGATCCGCTCGGAGTTAGTAATTCGTCCCGGACCATTCAGAGTCAGTTTGCCATTGTTTACCAGCGAGTGACCGCCACCCATGCATTCCCACGCATTCATACCATACATTTTGTCATTATTCCATTGGTTTTTAGTGCTTGCAACTGCTAAATAAGCCACCATGGGCCCCAAGAAAGCTCCTAGTAAAGGGCTGAGAGGGGAAAATGCCTTCTTAAGTGATTCAGTGATTCTACGATATGTTATGATACTAAAACAGCAGGAGTTGATAAAGGCTGTTGTGCCAGCCAGCGATAAAGTGTAGCATTAACAGTGCAGCAAGTAAGTTAAGCAATTAAGCGATTGAAAAATGACGACACGAAACTTAACTCCTCCAATGTTGTTGGAATTATATAGGGCGACTGACAACACAGCCGTGTGTCTGGCGGCCATCACTATGTAAGGCGTATCTTTCAGTGGCCCTTATACACACAACAACAAACACCACAACACCAGTCCTCACATTCGTAATGATATTTTATTCATTCTAGAGTATATGTCATGTTTCTATGTTATTAATATTTTTTATTATGTCATATTAGATGAATTGTGATAGATAAATAAGCCGTATAGATGATATTAGCGAAATATTGAAGGACTATCTTGTCCTGTCCCCAAACACACACCCCTGGCGCCGGTACAATTTCAAACATACGGCAGAAACAGAACTCTCTGGAACACTTTTTTGAGCAACAGGGGTCCAGTGACTCTCAAGCTGGTCCTAATGGCATTAAAAAACAAAGAAGGGAAGTAACCCAGGAAAAGGACTTGGTACCTTAAGTCTTTATGGAAGGGGATTCCCCTTCCAAACAAAGGCAACTCTTCCATCCTCTCCCCTCCTCCCATCTTCCACACATCAGTAACTCTTCAATAAAGGTAAGTGACATGTTATTATTGTTTTATTCTTCATGTCTCATTGTTTTCTGTGTAATTTAATGTATATTTAATGTACAAAAATATTTTATTTTAATTCTTTTGGGTGTCTGAAGCGGATTAATTTTATTTCCATTATTTCTTATGGGGAAAATAGATTCGGAGTTCGTAATATTCGGTGTTCGGAGTGCCCTCTGGAACAAATTAATTATGAACCCCGGGGTCCACTGTACTGTATATGCATTTTATCACTAGGGCGCTTAATGTCGTAGTACAGTAGACCCTCGGTTAGCGGCCGTTCCTGTTAGTGGCCAACTCGGTTAGCGGCCGGTTTTACGGCTCCCGGTTAGCGGCTGTATTGGACGCGTCAACCCGCCGGCTGGGGACGCTTGCACTTCAGTTTGTTTGTGTCTCTCAGTACGTAAGGAAGCTTCTGCTCATTCATTTCGCTTGTTTTCCATTGTTTTTTGCCAGTGCAACTGTGAAATAAGTAACCATGGCTCCCAAGAAAGTTTCTAGTCTAGTAAAGTTCCTGTGGCAAAGAGAGTGAGAAATACCATGGAATTTAAGAGAGAAGTGATTGAGAAATATAAGAGTGGTATGCGGGTGCTGGAACTTGCCAGGATGTTTGGAAAAAAACAAATCAACAATTACAACCATCCTGTCAAAGAAAGAACAGATCAAGGAGGCTGATGTTGCCAAAGGAGTAAATGTGCTTACGAAACAAAGGTCACCAATAATGGAACAAATGGAAAAGTTTTTATTATTATGGATTAAAGAAAAACAAATGGTGGGAGACAGTGTAGTGGAGTCTTTTATTTGTGAGAAGGCAAGGCGTTTGCATGAAGATCTTGTGAAGAAAACTCCTGGAACAAGTGCTGCTGGTAGTGAATTTAGGGCCAGCAAAGGCTGGTTTGAGAGATTTAAGAAGCGTAGTGGCATACACAGTGTTGTAAGGCATGGTGAGGCTGCAAGTTCAGACAAACACTCTGCTGAAAAGTTTGTGCAGGAATTTCAGGACTACATAAAGAGTGAAAATCTGAAACCAAAACAAGTGTTTAACTGTAACGAAACAGGCCTGTTTTGGAAGAAAATGCCCAACAGGACCTACATCACGCAGGAGGAAAAGACTGCGTGGACACAAGCCTATGAAAGACAGGCTAACTCTCATGTTGTGTAGCAATGCAAGTGGGGATTTCAAAGTGAAGCCTTTACTCGTGTATCACTCTGAAACTCCCAGAGTGTTCACGAAACACAATGTTCACAAGAAAAGATTGTGTGTGATGTGGAAATCAAGTCAAAATGCATGGGTCACAAGGTCAATTTTCAAAGATTGGGTTGATGATGTGTTTGGCCCAAGTGTGAAAAAATACCTTCAGGATAACAATTTGGGACTCAGTACCTCCTGGTACTGGACACTGCTCCTGCACATCCCCCAGACTTGGAAGACCAAATGTCTAGGGACTTCAAATTTATAAAAGTGAAGTTCTTGCCTCCTAACACCACTCCTCTTCTCCAGCCCATAGACCAGCAGGTCATTTCTAACTTCAAGAAACTGTACACCAAAGCAGTGTTTCAGAAGTGCTTTGAAATGACCTCAGACACTGAATTGACCCTTAGAGAGTTCTGGAAGATTCACTTCAATATCTACAACTGCATAGGCCTTAAAGGTAAGGCTTGGGAGGGAGTGACTACCAGGACTTTGAACTCTGCTTGGAGACCACTGTGGCCAGATTGTGTCCAACAGAGGGATTTTGAAGGATTTGCAGCTGACGACCCTGTGCCTGTTGTGGAAGATATTGTGACATTGGGGAACAGCCTGGGGTTAGAGGTGAGTTGTGAGGATGTGGAAGAGTTGGTGGAGGACCACAGGGTAGAGCTAACAACTGAAGAGCTGCAAGAGCTTCACCTGGAACAGCAACAGACCACAGCTCAGGAACTTGCTTCACAGGAGGAGGAAGAGAGAGGAGGTGCCTTCTTCAGTGATTAAGGAAATGTGTGGAATGTGGAATAGGTTACAAAGTTTTGTTGAAAAACACCATCCTGACCAAGCTAAAACAAGCCATATCTGCAACATGTTTAGTGACAAAACCTTGTCCCACTTCAGGGAAATGTTAAAGAGGCGCCAGAAACAGAGCTCTCTGGACAGTTATTTTTCTAGACAAGGTTCTAGTGACTCAAGCTGGTCCTAGTGGCATTAAAAGAAAAAGAAGGGAAGTAACCCCAGAGAGGGACGTGTTACCTGAAGTCCTTTTGGAGGATTTCCTTCCAAAACTAACTCCTCTCTATTTCCTCCTCCCTATCTTCCAGAAGCCAGCATTAGTCTTCAATAAAGGTATGTAATACTAATTTAATTGTTAAAAAAATTATTTTTTGGTCAATATTTTTGTCTGGAACGGATTAATTGTATTTACATTAATTCTTATGTGGAATATTATTTCGGTTAAAGGCCTAGCTCCTGGAACGGATAGAGAATCTTTTTCCGATCATAATGGCACCAAAATTATGAAATTTGATCGAAAACTAACGGAATTATGCTTTTGCGAAGTTAGCGGTATTGTTGACATTGACGCATCGGCGATTTCACCCAGTTCGAGCCCTATTTTCGGCAAATTCCAATGTTTCAGTCTACTAAAATTATAGCTATTTCGCTAGAACTCCATTTCTTCTATCGATTGAGTACAAGAAAACGCCTATTTACCAATTTCAACTACCCAAAATAGTGGTCAGAAAATGACAATTTTCCAATTTCACACAAATTTCAAACGATGCCAATTTCAAAATAGGGTCCAGAATAAACTAGGCAGACATTCCTGGCACTAAATTAACATCTTCTCTGTTCATTAGTCACGTCTCCAGGCCCCTTTTACATTATTTTTGCTTTTCATTTTGAATTTTTATTCTCACAAAAAATAGAAGATTTACTGTTATGTATACAACTGCATCATTGTAAAAATGGTATAAATAATATCAGAGCACTAGTACAAGAATATTAGACTACACAGTTGATGTGTATTGGATGCATGGTGTGATTTGTTTACTCTTGAACATCATCAAAAATCGAACATTTTCGCTACTTTGAGCTCAATTTCAAGGTACTTGTCATTGTCAAACCAATCAAAATCATCTTTATTTCTGTAATATATCTTCCATTCTATCAAGTGAGACCATGAAAACGAGAATACATCAATAAATATCATACGAAAATAGACTGCAAAGTCGCTGTTTTAATCGAAAAAAAACGGTCGTAGTTTTTTGTTTTCTCATTATGCAGTGTGTGCTGCAGGATTTTTTTTATACTGCGCACACTGACCACACAGACCCATTCTTTCATATGTAGGCCTACCAGACGTTTCCTGCTTAATTTGAGGCCGCTAGAATTTGGGCGTACTAGTACGACACCAACCCCTGCTCGTAAAACGTACTAGTACGGCACCAACCCCTGCTCGTAAAACGTACTAGTACGGCACCGACCCCCAAAGGGTTAAGGTATGTGAGAAAATTTACCCACTCCTGATCGCACCCAAGGGGTACCTTCGATGTTCTCACTCACCCCACTGCACTCTGGACCAGTATAAATAAATTTGAAGGGATTATAATAAGAAGTATGGTATGATTAAATTTTAGTGGACTGTATGGTTACTATAAGAAAAAACACAACATCCGCCGCAAGCAAGTCACCGAAGTTAAAGCTCGCTTTTAGCTTCCAGGTCACAAGACATGCGCCTGATCAAGTAGAAGGAAAGAGAGAGAACACACAATTAAGTTAACATGACCATCACTCACCCATTAACAGCATCATAGCGGTGCATTGTAGATCGGTGACCTAACTAAGGTACATCTACTGTTTATAACAATCCTATCGGCCGACATTGACTGCTACAAAGAGTGAGTACTTAGCTGTAGGTGAGGGAGTCATTTCGTTTGCTGGTGTTCTCTCGCGGTCTTGCTCGACAGCGATTATACTCCCGGCAAGCCGATGATGGTAGAGTAGGGGTCCCGATATAGAAGTATTGACTTCTTGACACCTCTACAATTCTCGGGACAGAATCGGGAGGTCAACATGTGGTTGTTAGGAGAATGTTGTTGAGAATCACTACACACATTCTCTCTCGTGACATTAACATCACCAAATCCTCTTTAATTCACACGACGATTTAATATCTCACTAGTTTCCACTCTTTATTGTTCACTTCTTTCAATTTCGACGTTGATGGGTCGAGATGAAGTTAGTTCATCTTCTCCATATGGCGGTCTGGGCATAGCGTCACAACGCCCGACCCACCGGTACACTCACTCCCAATTATTTACAACTCTGTTTCACTATATTCACCATTTCACAATATTCATTGAGCATATTTCAGTCTATTCTAATACGAAACCCACCCTGAATCAGGGTTTACGACGGCATCAAGTCGAATAATCACGCCGCCTGAGCCATGGTTAATATGGTTAGGCCTACCGGCGTCACCCGTTATTCCTCAATTTATCACCCGATTACAGTAGTTTTTGGACTTAAATGTCCCTCAGTATACACTTGAAGACGATTACGACACTTCCTATTGTGAAGGGAAGCCAACAACCATATTTGGCCAGCGAATTCACCAAATAACTGGCTCCATACTGAGCCAGAATTCCAGCCTCTTACGGTTATGCCCACGCGAGAACTACTCCCCTCTGCCCAGCTGGCCTACGGCCTCTCAAGTGCCATGTCCTGCCCCGCTAGTACGATGGTTCTGTATTCATACCCACATAAACGTTAAGCTACCAGCAGCACATTAAAGATATCTATTCATATTGGAAAGTTTATCAATTACAACTTTTGGAAAATACCAATATTTTCCACACGTAGGTCCCAAAAAGTAAATAAAACAGAAAACTTGTTGCTTGAGTGGATCGAACAGAAAACAAAGAAAGGTGCACCACTTAATTTCCTCATAATTAGGGAAAAGGCTTTACAGTTGTTTAACCCTTTGGGGGTCCAAGGGGTCTCTCTGAAACTCGTTCTCAGGGTCCACGAATTTAAAAAAATAAAAAATTATTTTTTCTTATGAAATGAGAGAATCTTTTTCCGATCATAACGCCACAAAAATTATGAAATTTGATCGAAAACTAACGGAATTATGCTCTCACGAAGTTATCGGTCTCAAAGATGTTTATGCATCGGCAATTTCGCCCACTTTGAGCCCTATTTTCGGCAAATTCCAATGTTTCAGTCTACTAAAATTATAGCTATTTCACTAGAACTCCATTTCTTCTATCGATTGAGTACAAGAAACCGCCTATTTACCAATTTCAACTACCCAAAATAGTGGTCAGAAAATGGCAATTTGGCCAATTATGCCAATTTCAAAATAGGGTCCATAATAAACAAGGCAGACATTCCTGAAACTAAAATAACATCTTCTCTGTTCATTAGTCATGTCTCCAGGCCCCTCTTACATTACTTTTGCTTTCCATTTTGAATTTTTATTCTCACAAAAAATAGAAGATTTACTGTTATGTATACAACTGCAGCATTGTAAAAATGGTATAAATAATATCAGCGCACTTGTGTAAGAATATTAGACTCTCCAGTTGATGTGTATTGGACGCATGGTGTGATTTATTTACTTTTGAACATCGGCCAAAATCGAACATTTTCGCTACTTTGCGCTCAGTTTCATGGTACTTGTCATCGTGAAACCAGTCAAAATTATCTCTATTTCTGTAATATATCATCTATTCTATAAAATGAGACTAAGAAAATAAGAATACAAGCATAAATACCATACGAAAATAGACTGCAAAGTTGCTGTTTAAAACCAAAACACGGTCAGAGTTTTTTTTTCCTCATTATACACTGTGTGGTGCAGGATTTTTTTTATACTGCGCATACTGACCGCACAGACCCATTCTATCACATCTAGGCCTAACAGCCTGTTTCTGCTTGATTTGAGGGCACTAGAATTTAGGCGTACTAGTACGTCAATAACCCCAGGGCGAAAGCCGTACTACTACGACCAAAACCCTGAAAGGGTTGAAGCAGTGTATGATAAGGAAGGAAGGCCTGAAAACGAGTGTGTGTTTAGCACAGGCTGGTTCCAGAACTTTAAGTTGCATAATAAGTTACATAATATTAAGTTTTCTGGTGAAAGTGCTTCAGCTGATCATACAGCAGCAAGTAATTTCCCTGCTTAATTTCAGGAACTTATTTCTGAGGGTGGCTATGAGCCACATCAAGTGTTTAATGCTGACGAGACAAGTGTTTTCTGGAAGAAAATGCCAACACGAACTTATATAAGTCAGCAAGAGAAAAGTGCACCGGGCTTCAAGACAGCAAAGGATCACTTCACCTTGCTCCTTTGCGGTAATGCATCAGGTGATTTCAAGTGTAAGCCCATGGTTACTTACCGCTCTAAGAATCCTCGTGCTTTGAAAGGTGTGGATAAAAACACCTTACCAGTAATTTGAAGGTCAAACCAGTCAGCATGGATGACAAAGGAAATATTTATTGACTGGTTTAAGCATCACTTTATTCCTGAAGTCAAGTTTTACCTGCACAGCAAGAACCTTGCATTCAAGGCTCTCTTCATTTTTGATAATTCCCGTACTCATCCACAAGCTTTGCTGGATGTGACCCCACATGTAAAAGTTGTATTTTTACCTCCAAATACAACATCTCTGATTCAACCACTGACCGGGAGTTATTAACCTTTCACCATTTCCCTCATATACAGGTACTCCTCACTTACTGACGTACTCGTTTACCTACTGCTCAAAGTTACGACCAGCTCTCCGACCAGTCAGTATTGTATGCTGTACGAGAACTTGAGTCATCTAAATGGGCAGCGCGGCGTCTCAGTGTCAAGCATCACAATCTCCTTCCTGCACCTACTCAGTACACTAATTTTCACAGTGTCCAAGATATTTCGTCTATAAATTTGTACTTTATTGTGCACCCCATAGTACAAGATAGAGTTAAAAGTGCAGCAGCACTTGGAAGAGGAAACTGGAAGAAGTACAAAAGCGGTTCACTGCAAAGGGGTTAGCTGGTGTGTTTACATTCTCTGTATATATCAGCGTCTCTCGTGGCATCTAAAAAATTATTAAACTCAGTGAACAAGGTATGTTGATGATGATGATGATGATGATGATGATGATGATGATAATAATAATAATAATAATAATAATAATAATAATAATAATAATTAATAATAATAACAATCATTTGGAGCGCTTTAAATGTCAGTTACCAAACCTATCCGAAATACGTACGTGACATTTAAAGTGCTCCAGAGCGATTATTATTTATTTTATTTATTAACACATCGGCCATTTCCCACCAAGGCAGGGTGGCCCAAGAAAGAAAAACTTTCATCATCATTCACTCCATCACTGTCTTGCCAGAGGAGTGCTTACACTACAGTTATAAAACTGCAACATTAACACCCTTCCTTCAGAGTGCAGACACTGTATTTACCATCTCCAGGACTCAAGTCCGGTCGGCCAGTTTCCCTGAATCCCTTCATAAATGTTACCTTGCTCACACTCCAACAGCACGTCAAGTCCTAAAACCCATTTGTCTCCATTCCCTCCTATCAAATACGCTCGTGCATGCTTGCTGGAAGTCTAAGCCCCTCGCACACAAAACCTCCTTTACCCCCTCCCTCCAACCTTTCCTAGGCCGACCCCTACCCCGCCTTCCCTTCACTACAGATTTATACATTCTCGAAGTCATTCTATTTTGTTCCAACCTCTCTACATGTCTGAACCACCTCAACAACCCCTCTTCAGCCCTCTGGATAATAGTTTTGGTAATCCCGCACCTCCTCCTAATTTCCAAACATCGAATTCTCTGCATTATATTCACACCACACATTGCCCTCAGACATGACATTTCCACTGCCTCCAGCCTTCTTGTTGCAACATTCACCACCCATGCTTCACACCCATATAAGAGTGTTGGTATAAATATACTCTAATACATTCCCCTCTTTGCTTTTACGGACAAAGTTCTTTGTCTCCACAGACTCCTAAGTGCACCACTCACCCTTTTCCCCTCATCAATTCTATGATTCACCTCATCCGTCAAAGACCCATCTGCTGACACATCCACTCCTAAATATCTGAATACATTCACCTCCTCTATACTCTCTCCCTCCAATCTGATATCCAATCTTTCGTCACCTAATTTTTTTGTTATCCTCATCACCTTACTCTTTCCTATATTCACTTTTAATTTTCTTTTTTTACATACTCTACCAAACTCATCCACCAACCTCCGCAACTTCTCTCCAGAATCTCCCGAAAAGCACAGTGTCATCAGCAAAGAGCAACTGTGACAACTCCCACTTTGTTAGATTCTTTATCTTTTAACCCCACACTTCTTGCCAACACCCGAGCATTCATTTCTCTTACAACCCCATTTATAAATATATTGAACAACCATAGTGACATCACACATCCTTGTCTAAGGCCTACTTTTACTGGGAAATAATCTCCCTCTCTCCTACATACAGTGGTCCCCCGAGTTTCGTACACCCCGGAAATCGTACAATTATGTAAGTATAATATTGTAAGTGCTTGAAGACACTGCAAGACTCCAAGCAGACATAAACCAAATCTTTAAATGGGCTGCAGAAAACAATATGAAGTTCAATGATGAGAAATTTCAATTACTCAGATACGGAAAACGTGAGGAAATTAAAATCTCATTGGAGTACAAAACTAATTCCAACCACACAATAGAGCGAAACACTAATGTCAAAGACCTGGGAGTGATCATGTCAGAGGATCCCACCTTCAAGGACCATAACACCGTAGCAATCACATCTGCTAGAAAAATGACAGGATGGATAATGAGAACCTACAAAACCAGGGATGCCAAGCCCATGTTGACACTTTACAGATCGCTTGTTCTATCTAGGCTGGAATATTGCTGCACACTAACTGCACCTTTCAAGGCGGGTGAAATTGCTGACCTTGAAAATGTGCAGAGAACCTTCACGGCACGCATAACTGCGATAAACCACCTCAATTACTTGGAACGCTTGAAGTTCCTAAACCTGTACTCTCTAGAACGCAGGCGGGAGAGATACATTATTATATACATGTGGAAAATTCTCGAGGGACTAGTACCAAACTTGCACACGAGAATCACTCCCTATGAAAGCAAAAGACTCGGCAGGCGATGTAACATCCCCCCAATGAAAAGCAGGGGTGCCACTAGCACATTGAGGGACAACACAATAAGTGTCAGGGGCCCAAGATTGTTCAACTGCCTCCCAGCATACATCAGGTGGATTACCAACAAACCCCTGGCTGTCTTCAAGCATGCACTGGACAGGCACCTGAAGTCGGTACCTGACCAGCCAGGCTGTGGTTCATACGTTGGACTGCGTGCGGCCAGCAATAACAGCCTGGTTGATCAGGCTCTGTTCCAACATGAGGCCTGGTCACAGACAGGGCCGCAGGGGCGTTGACCCCTGAAATTCTCTCCAGGTAAACTCCAGGCTTGTGGAAGTGTATTTTTGGGGGTCTGAAATAGACTAACCTACGTGACATTTTTCCTTAAGGGAGTAAATTCGTTTGGTAATGGTGTTTGAGCAGGCTTCTCGAGTGAAGTTTTTATGAAACTCGGGGGATCACTGTACTCTAATCTGAGCCTCACTATCCTCGTATAAACTCTTCACTGCTGGTAGTGTAGAACTTTATATATGAAAGTGCATGACCTCTCATACCATAATGATCAAGTATGAGGTGTAGGATGCTGTGGTCTACTGTATGGAAAGCTTTCCTAAGGACAATAATGAGGCCTAGTAGATATTCATTATTTTTAAGAGATGAGTAAAGGAAGTTTAGCATTTTGATAATTGCGCCATTTGTGCTTTTATCTGGTCTGTAACAAAACTGGCAGAGGTTGAATTTATTGCGTAATGCTATAAAAAAGTATAATCTTGCGTATTAATTTTTCAAAAATTTTGGTTAACAGTAGTAAGTTAGATATTGGTCTATAATTATTTACATCAGTTGGGTCTCCACCTTTGTGTATTGGGATAACCTTTGCTATCTTGAGTACTGTTGGGAAAGTGTTGGTTTTTAGCAATTTGTTAAACGATGTAATGGTGGATGAAAGGATATGAGCTGCTCTTTCGAACAACAGTGGTGAAACTTGATCTAATTTCCTGACTTGTTTTTCAGTGAATTAATATTCAGTGTGACCTCAGTGGGCTCAGTTGGAGCAAGATAGTGATGTTGAAAAGCTTCCAACAAGGTAATCTGTTGCTCGAGTATTGGTGCTAGAAATTTTATTGGCTACACCAGCTTCGAACTATAGACCAATAAGCCTGTTATGAATAATACAAACTAAGCTAACTATTTCCACAACATTTACATTATAATGACCACGTAAACTGTAACTGCAATGCAATTAATTGTTTTAAATTGTTATCTCACTCAATTAGTTGCATTGCATTGATATGTTCAACTTATATTCAAACTTTATAACTTCGATACGCAATTATACTTATTTTATAAATTATCAACCATAACTTTTTACCATGTAGTCTAGAATTAAGTAGTCCTAAGAATGCCCGCAATGCACAGCATATTAGGGGCTTTTGGCATGTACATCTCATTAATAACTATGTAATAACTATGTAATAACTGTGTATAACTATGTCTACCATGTATCATTGTACCATGTCTCAATAAAGTATTATTATTATTATAGTTGGTAAATTTATGGAATCAATAATTGCCGAGGCAATTCGTAGCCATCTTGAAAAGCATAAATTGTTTAATGAATCTCAACACGGTTTTACTAAGGGGCATTCCTGTCTTACGAATTTACTAACTTTTTTCACTAAGGTGTTTGAGGAGGTAGATCATGGTAATGAATATGATATTGTGTATATGGACTTCAGTAAGGCTTTCGATAAAGTTCCACATCAGAGGTTACTGAGGAAACTTAAGGCACACGGAATAGGAAAAAAAATTTCCTGGGTAGAGGCATGGTTGACAAATAGGTGGCAGAGAGTTTGCATAAATGGAGAGAAATCAGAATGGGGCACGTCTCAAGCGGTGTTCCACAGGGGTCAGTTTTGGGACCCTGTTGTTTACAATTTACATAAACGACATAGATGAGGGAATAAATAGCAACATAAGTAAATTTGCTGATGACACCAAAATAGGCCGTCCAATTCATTCAAATGAGGACATTAGAGCACTCCAGGATGATTTGAATAGACTGATGCAGTGGTCAGAGAAGTGGCAGATGCAGTTTAATGTAAACAAATGCAAAGTTCTAAATGTTGGGCAAGACAATAACCATGCCACATATAAACTGAATAATGTAGATCTTATTACTTGTGATTGCGAGAAGGATTTAGGAGTTCTGGTTAGTAGTAATCTGAAGCCAAGACAGTGCATAAGTGTTCGCAATAAACCTAACAGAATCCTTGGCTTCATATCAAGAAGTATAAATAATAGAAGTCCTCAGGTTGTTCTTCAACTCTATATATCTTTGGTTAGGCCTCATTTAGATTATGCTGCACAGTTTTGGTCACCGTATTACAGAATGGACATAAATGCACTGGAAAACGTACAGAGGAGGATGACAAAGTTGATCCCATGTATCAGAAATCTTCCCTATGAGAATAGACTGAGGGCCCTGAATCTGCACTCTCTAAAAAGGCGTAGAATTAGGGGGAATATGATTGAGGTGTATAAATGGAAAACAGGAATAAATAAAGGGGATGTAAATAGCGTGCTGAAAATATCCAGCCAAGACAGGACTCGCAGCAATGGTTTCAAGATGGAAAAGTTCAGATTCAGGAAGGATATAGGAAAGCACTGCTTCGGTAATAGAGTTGTGGATGAGTGGAACAAACTCCCGAGTATCGTCATAGATGCTAAGACGTTGTGTAGTTTTAAAAATAGGTTAGATAAATACATGAGTGGGTGTGGGTGGGTGTGAGTTTGGACCTGACTAGCTTGTACTACCAGGTCAGTTGTCATACTAATTCCTTAAGTGGTAGTGACCTGACTACCTGGAGACCGTAGCTCCAGGTGGTCGGCTAGATAATTATATGAGTGGATGCGGTTGGGTGTGAGTTGGTCCTGACTAGCTTGTGCTACTAGGTCAGATGCAGTGCTCCTTCCTTAAGTGAATGTAACCTGACCTCTCATGGGCCAGTAGGCCTGCTGTAGTGTTCCTTCTTTCTTATGTTCTTAAAGCAAGCCAGCCAGCTGGCCACCCAGCCGGCCACCCAACCAGCCGGCCTGCCAAACACATGTTCCAGAATTGTTGCTATTATACACATGCTAGAAATAATTTACACCGCTCTCGAGAAAAAAGAAATCCCAGTGGGAATCTTCATTGATTTACGTAAAGCTTTTGATACAGTTGACCATGATCTGTTACACCTAAAATTATCACACTATGGTGTAAGAGGGCACTCCCTCAACTACCTAAAATCATACCTTAGCAACAGAAACCAATATGTGTACACAAATGGAGCTAGCTCTACCATGCAAACTATTACAGTAGGTGTCCCACAGGGAAGTGTTCTTGGCCCACTTCTCTTTCTCTTTTACATTAACGATCTACCAAATGCATCTCAACTACTCAAACCCATACTATTTGCAGATGACACTACATACGTTTTCTCTCACCCAAGCCCAGACATACTAGCTAACACTGTAAATGCTGAATTGCAGAAAATATCTACCTGGATGATGACTAACAAACTTACTCTCAATATTGATAAAACCTATTTCATTCAGTTTGGGAACAGAGCTACAAATGTACCACTTATCATAATCATAAACGGGTCCCCTATCACAAAACTCACAGAGGGAAAATTCTTAGGTATCCATCTTGACAGTGGCCTAAAATTTCAGACACATACAGTGGACCCCCGGTGTTCGTCCATTTTTCGTAACAGAATGCTGTTCAAGTGTCATTACCAACCGAATTTATTCCCTTAAGAAATAATGTAAAGTAGACTAGTCCTTTTAGATTCCCAAAACTACACTTATAAAAGCATTTAAAAATATATACTTACATAAAAGGGCGTGTTTTGAGCAGGATGAACACCGGGGGTCCACTGTATACAACAAATTTCCAAGAAAGTCTCCAAGACCGTGGGAATACTATAAAAGATACGGTACTATGTTCCACAACCAGCTCTCCTTACCCTATATCACTCACTCATTTACTCCTACCTCACGTATGGAATCTGCGCATGGGGCTCAACATCAATAACTCATCTCAGACCATTAATAACACAACAAAAGGCTGCAGTTAGAATGATAACAAATTCACACTTCAGACAACATACTCCACCAATATTCAAAAATCTAAACTTACTCAACATACAAGACATCCATACTTTTTACTGTGCCTACTACATAGAACACTCTATGCAAATATTAACCCACCACTCAAACTTCTCCTTACCAACTTTAACAGGACACATGACCATAACACTTAGACACAGATCACTCCTCGATGTTCCCCGTGTCCATCTAACACTATGCAAAAACTCAATGCATATAAAAGGCCCGAAAATTTGGAATTCATTACCTGTGATTGCCAAAGAAACCCTGCCTGTACCTCAATTCAAAATGATGCTAAAAAACTACCTTCTCACCCAAACCTAAGTGCACAATAACCAACAAAGTTGATTAATCACTTAAAAGTAAAAACCTGTTATAAATAATGCATACTGAGCTAACTGTTTCTATAACATTAACAAATAAAATAATTCACTCTCTTGTACTCTGTGTAACTTATATAATGACCATATAAACTGTAATTGCAATACAACTAATTGTTTTAATTTGTTTGATCTCATTCAATTACGTAATTGCATTGCTGCAATTAATAAATTATTATGTTCAACTTATATTCAAATTTTACAACTTAGATACACAACTATACTTATTTTGTAAATTATCAACCATAATTTTTTACCATGTATTCTACTGTTAATTAATCTTAAGAATGCCCACAATGCTCAGCATATTAGGGGCTTTTGGCATGTGCACCTCATTTATACCTACAGTGGACCCTCGGTTTTTGCCAAAAATTCTTTCCAGAATGCTGTTAGAGTGCAGTTACCGAACGAATTTGTTCCCACAAGGATAAATAAATTGGATTAGTCATTTCAGACCCCCAAAACTACACTTACAGAAGCAATTACGAAAATACACTTACATAATTGTTCGAGTTTGGAGATGAACGAAAACCGAGGGTCCACTGTATGTAGTTCAACATTGTATCATGTCTAAATAAATTATTATTATTATTATTATTGTTATTATTATTATTAAGGCATATGTTAAAGAACATTCTGGCAGGATGACACTACCAATGGTATCAAAATTGAAAGAATGTTACACATTGGTTATTATCGAGGTTTTTGATATTTCCTCTCTCCTGCGAGTGGCAGCATATCTAAAGCTCGCTTGTAACTCGGAATTTGGCTCGCAACTCAATAAAAAAATCGACCGAGCGATTGCTCGTAACTCGGAAAACTCGTAAGTTGGGGCACTTGTAAGTCAAGGTACCACTGTACAGTGGACCCCCGGAAATAGATCGTAATCCATTCCAGGAGCTAGGCCTAAAATCGAACTGGCCGATTTCTGAACCATTATTTCTCATAAGAAATAATGTAAATACAATTAATCCATTCCAGACACCCAAAAATATTAAAAAATAATAAATTTAAATGATATTAATTGTATTTCTACATACACAAAATAACATTATTAACACAAAATTATAAATACATAATAAATAATAAATAACATAATAATAAATAACATTTACTTACCTTTATTGAAGAGAGTTGCTGGCATCTGGAAGATAGGGAGGAGGACAGGGGGAGGGGTTAGTGTTTGTAAGGGGAATCCCCCTCCTTAAGGACTTCAGGCAACAAGTCCTTATCTGGGGTTACTTCCCTTCTTTTTCTTTTACTGCCACTAGGACAAGCTTGAGAGTCACTAGAACCCTGTTGCACAAAATAACTGTCCAGAGTGCTCTGTTTCTGGCGCCTCTTTAACATTTTCCTGAAGTGCAACATGGCTCTGTCACTGAACTGGTTGCAGAGATGGCTTATTTCAGCTTGCTCAGGGTGGTGTTTTTCAACAAATGTCTGCAACTTAGTCTACATAGAACACATTTCCTTAATCTCTGAAGAAGTTACTACCTCACCCTGTCCATCTTCCTGTGAATCAATTTCCTCTTCTGTCGTCTGATGCTGTTCCTGATGAAGCTCTTTCAGCTCTTCAGTGGTTAGGTCTACCTTGTGGTCCTCCACCAACTCTTCCACATCCTCACCACTCACCTCCAACCCCAGGGACTTGCCCAATTCCACAATATCTTCCACAACAGGCACAGGGTCATCAGGGTCAGGGTCAGCCTCAAATCCTTCAAAATCTCTCTTTTCAACACAATCCGGCCACAGTTGTCTCCAAGCAGAGTTCAAAGACCTGGAAGTCAGACCTGGAAGTGATCTTTCCAGAACTCTCTTAGGGTTAACTCAGTGTCTGAGGTCACTTGAAAGCACTTTTCAAACACTGCTTTTGTGTAGAGTTTTTTGAAGTTAGAAATGACCTGCTGGTCCATGGGCTGGATGAGAGGAGTGGTGTTAGGAGGCAAGAACTTCACTGTGATGAAACTGAACTCATCAGACAAATAGTCTCCCAAGTTGTGAGGATGAGCAGGAGCATTGTCCAGTAGCAGGAGGCACCTGAGTGGCAATTTCTTTTCCAGGATGTATTTCTTCACACTAGGGCCAAACACTCCACTGAACCATTCCACGAAAATGTCCTTAGTGACCCATGCCTTGGTGTTAGCCTTCCAATACACACACAAATTATTCTTGTTAACATTGTGTTTCTTGAAGGCTCTGGGATTTTCTGAGTGATACACCAGTAAAGGCTTCACTTTACAATCACCACTGCCATTGGCACAAAGCATAAGAGTTAGCCTGTCTTTCATAGGCTTGTGTCCTGGCAGTGCCTTTTCCTCCTGAGTAATGTAGGTCCTCATTGGCATTTTCTTCCAAAAGAAGCCTGTTTCATCACAATTAAACACTTGTTGGGGTTTGAATTGTTCAGTGTCTACAAACCCCTTAAATTCACTGACAAACTTTTCAGCAGCACGTTTGTCTGAACTGGCTGCCTCACCATGCCTTACAACACTGTGTATGCCACTATGTTTCCTAAATCTGTCAAACCAGCCTTTGCTGGCTTTAAAATCACTCGCATCAGCACTGGTTCCAGGCATTGTCTTGACAAGATCTGCGTGCAACTGCCTTGCCTTTTCACAAATTATCGCCATTGAAACACTATCACCCGCTATCTGTTTTTCATTGATCCACACCACCAACAACTTCTCAACCTCATCTACTGCTTTTGATCTGTTTTTGGCAAACATGTTAACACCTTTTGCAACATCAGCTTCCTTGAGTTCTTTTCTCTTTGCCAGGATAGAGGTGATAGTTGATTTGTTTTTGTTGTACATCCTGGCAAGCTCCCCAACACGTACGCCACTCTCATATTTTTCTACTATCTCCTTCTTCAGTTCGATGGTGTTCCTCATTTTCTTTACCACAGGGGTGCCACTAGGAAGCTTCTTTGGACCCATGGTGACTTATTTCACAGTGACAATCAATAAACACAATAAAATTATTGTGAAATGTTTGAATGAGCGCACTGGGTAATGTTCACTCAATGTTAAACAAAGCTAGACTGGCTCAAGATGCCTGCGCGGGGAGGCGCGCAAGCGTGGGCAGGCGGATAGGTCTGATACACGGGCCGATAGTTGGGGAAACGGCCGATAGTCGGGCAAAAATTGAGCCGAGAAAAAGCGATCGAAGCTCGAGTCGGCCGATACTCAGACCGGCCGATAGTCGGGGGTCCACTGTATCTTAATTTTATAATATACAGTTGACCCTCGGTTAACAACCATAATTCGTTCCAGAATGATGTTCGAGTGCCGTTACTGAACGAATTTATTCCCATAAGGAATAATGTAAAGTATATTAGTCCTTTTAGACCCCCAAAAATATACTTACAATAGCACTTACAAAAATACACTTACATAATTGTTGGAGTTGGGAGCAGTACGTAAACCGGGGGTCCACTGTACTGTTCTTCTCTTTATAGAAATACAGTGGTCCCTTGGTTTTCGATTTTAATCCGTTCCAGATGGATCAGCTAAAACCAAAATCGGCGAAAACCAAAATTATTTTCCCCATAAGAAATAATGGAAATTCAATTAATCCATTCCAGAAACCCAGAAGTTTGGAAAAAAAAAATTTGGGGGGGCCTTAAAGATAGATTTACATGCACAAATGAATGAACTGAATGTGGCACTTACCTTTATTGAAGACTGATGTTGCTGGATGGAAGAGAGGGAGGAGGGGAGAGGGAAGAGACCCTAATTTTTGGAAGGAGAATCCCCCTTCATAAGGACTCTAGGTACCAAGTCCTCATCTGGGGTCACTTCCCTTCTTTGTCTTTTAATCCCACTAGGACCAGCTTCAGAGTCACTGCACACCTGTGGCACTAAATATCTGTCCAGAAACCTCTGTGTCTGGTATCTCATTAAAATGTCCCTAAAATGTGATAAGAGATTGTCATTGTACATGTTGCCTAGACGGATTGCAACATCTTTTTCAGGGTGATGTTCCTCCACAAATGAATGCACCCTACTCCACATTGCACAAATCTCCTTAATCTCTGAAGAAGGCACCTTACATCTCTCTTCCTCCTTCATTGAAGCAATTTCCTCAGATCTGTTTTGTTGTTGTTGCAGCTCAAGCTCTTGCAGCTCTTCAGTGGTTAGATCTTCATTGTGGTCCTCCACCAACTCTTCAACATCCTGGTTACTCACATCCAACCCCATGAAAGTCCCCAATGCCACAGTACTTTCCACAACTTCCATAGGCTCCTCAGGGTCAGCCCCAAACCCTTCAAAATCCCTATCTGAGACACAGTCTAGCCACAACTTTCTCCAAGCAGAGTTCATCGTCCTGGAAGTCACTCCCTGCCAAGCTTTATCTATAAGGCCTATGCAATGGAAGATATTGAAGTGATCCTTCCAGAACTCTCTTAGGGTCAATTCAGAGTCATTGGTCAGATTAAAGTACCTTTCAAACATTGCTTTGGTGTACAGTTTTTTGAAGTTTGCAATGACCTGCTGGTCCATGGGCTGGATGAGAGGAGTGGTGTTAGCAGGCAGGAACTTCACTGTTACAAATGTGAAAGCCTTAGGAACATTGTCCATTACCAGGAGGCACTTAAGTGGCAATTTATTCTCCAATAGATATTTCTTCACACTGGGGCAAAACACTTGATTAAACCATTCCAGGAAAATTTCCGTAGTGACCCATGCCTTAGCATTAGACTTCCAAAACACACACAATTTACTCTTGTCAACACTGTATTTCTTGAACACTCTAGGAGTTTCAGAGTGATACACCAGTAAAGGCTTCACTTTGAAATCCCCACTAGCGTTACCACATAACATTAGAGTTAGCCTGTATTTCATAGGCTTGTGTTCTGGCATTGCCTTTTCCTCCTGCATGATGTAGGTCCTCCTTGGCATTTTCTTCCAAAAGAGGCCTGTTTCGTCACAATTAAACACTTGTTGGGGTTTAAATTCTTCTGCCTCTACATATTCTTTAAAGTCACGCACAAATTTTTCAGCCCCATGTTTATCTGAACTGGCACCCTCAACATGCCTTACAACACTGTGTATGCCACTTCGCTTCTTGAAGTTTTTGAACCAGCCTTTGCTGGCCTTAAATTCATCAACATCAACTCTGGTTTCAGTCATTTTCTTGACAAGATCGGCATGCAACTGCCTTGCTTTTTCACATATGATGGATTGCACAACACTATCACCCGCTATTAGTTTTTGGTTTATCCACAACAACAACGTCTCCATATTTTCCATTGTTTGTGATCTCTGTTTCGTTATTGTATTCACCCCTTTCGCAACATTAGCTTCCATGATTTCTTTTCTCTTCACCACAATGGAACTGATGGTTGATGGGTTTTTCTTGTATATCCTAGCGAGCTCGGCAATACGTACACCACTATCATATTTTTCTATTATTTCTTTCTTCATTTCTACGGTGTTCCTCACTTTCTTTACCAAAGAACTGGCACTAGGAGCTTTCTTTGGGCCCATGGTAGCTTATTTAGTAGTTACACACAATACTCAAGGGCCAAAAACAATGAATTGTTAATAAATGTTTTGTATGAACTCCTGGGATGATGTTCACTCAAGCATAAACAATGCTAGACTGCGTGACAATGTGTGTGGGTGGTGTGTGGTTGGCGGGCCTACGGCCTTTGTATGTGCGCGGCACTAATGGACAGGTTCCATACGATCGGCGAAAACTGAGACAATCGGTGAAAACTGAGACAATTTATACACACACAACCCGCACATATAAAAGGAGAGGAGCTTATCTCCCTCTTTCTCCGTGCTCTCCACATTTGTGATCCTCAGTTCCTTGAAGCAGAAATTTCCACTCTTCATAATTCATTTTCCCGCCTTGGCTACCCTTCCCATTTCATAGACTCTGCTTTCTCTCGTGCCAAACGGACTTTCTTCTCTCCTAAACCCTCTACTCCTGTGAACTCTCCAGTCCTCTGCCTTCCCTACATCTCTGGTTTCTCTAATCTCAGCAACTCTCTCCGTTCCTTAGACATCAAACTTACCTTTCGCCAGACTAACACTCTTCGCACTAATCTTGTTCATACCTCCCCTCCCTCTACAGATTCTCCTGGTGTCTACTCTATTTCTTGCTCCTCCTGTCCTCTTCAGTACTTCGGAGAAACTGGCCGATCTTGTTCTGACAGACTCAGGGAGCACAAAAATAGTGTTAGGCTTGCCGACACTAATAATGCTCTTTTCTGTCATGTCAGAGATCACAGTCATCCTATTGATTGGTCTTCTGCTAAAACTGTCTACCCTACGTCCAACTTTCACAGTCGCCGTCTGGTTGAATCCTCCCTTATACACAACTTTCCCTGTATGAATCTTAGCCCTGGCTTTGTCTCTGTTGATGCTTTCCTCTCCCATTACATTGTTAACCCTTAAACTGTCCACACGTAGATATACGTTCACTCGCGTAGCTGACCGAACGTAGATCTACGTTTTTTTCAAATGCTTTTAACCTTGCCACAATAAGCCTGAGTTGCCTAGAGATTAGAGAATGGGTCTGTGCACTCAGTGTGTGTAGTATTACAAAATGTGGGAATGACAAACAAAATGCACTCTTCATTTTAAAGAAAAAGAACAATTTATTTTTTTCTCAAAATATTCAGTCAGCTACGCGAGTGAACGTATATCTACGTGTGGACAGTTTAAGGGTTAAATGCTCCAAACTTCAGAACACCCGTGACTTAACCTGATTCCTTCCCCTTTCATCTCTTCCCCTTCTCCTTTTTCTCCTATGAGCTTTCTTTTCTTTTCTTTTGCCTTATTTTTGTCCTTCTTTTTATTTGCCTTTTCCTCTCTGTGTTCTTGTCCTACCCTTGCGGGCCGCTAGCTTCATTGCAGTGCTCCTTTCCTAGAATATGACTGTCTCCACTACTACTTCTACTACCACTTCTACTACTACCTCGATTATTACCCCACTCTCTTGTGCCCTCCCCTGTCTGCCTGCCTATATATACCCCTTCCACTTGTTCTGTGTGTTAGTGTGACTTTGTAAATGGTCCAAGTCGGACCAAAACGTCGTCGTAAGCTCCTCTCCTTTTATATGTGCAGGTTGTGTGTGTATTGTTCCAGTCACGGTATTGTGCCTTTTTTGTTATTTATTGAGACAATTTTTCCACGAAAAAAGTCAAGGAAAACCAAAATCGGCGAAAACTGGGACAATCGAAAACCAAGGGATGACTGTATAGTTTACCTTTCTATAGCACTGTAAGACCTCCAGGTATAGAGCACTCCCAGGGTCCTCACTCTGAGAAAATGCCCCAGCCCCATTTTGGGATACCCTCCCAAAAAATCACACTAAGGTATGAAAAGTTGCTCACTCTGCTGGTGCTTCCCCATGGCAGCCAAGAGTCATATAAGTGATGCTGGTAGTGCCAAGAAAATGTTTAAGCGTTCAGGTCTTGGCGTTATGAAAAAAATTGAGATAATTATATAAAAGTGGTGCAGGTGTGGTGGAGACGACGAGAACGTTCCTGCCTTATGAATTTACTTTTTTCACTAAGGTATTTGAGGAGGGCTGAAGAGGGGTTGTTGAGGTGGTTTGGTCATTTAGAGAGAATGGATCAAAGTAGAATGACTTGGAGAGCGTATAAATCTGTAGGGGAAGGAAGGCGGGGTAGGGGTCGTCCTAGAAAAGGTTGGAGGGAAGGGGTAAAGGAGGTTTTGTGGGCGAGGGGCTTGGACTTCCAGCAAGCATGTGTGAGCGTGTTAGATAGGAGTGAATGGAGACGAATGGTTTTTGGGACATGACGATCTGTTGGAGTGTGAGCAGGGTAACATTGTGTGAAGGGATTCAGGGAAACCAGTTAATTGATTTAGTTGGACTTGAGTCCTGGAAATGGGAAGTACAATGCCTGCACTTTAAAGGAGGGGTCTGAGATAGTGACAGCTGGGAGGGACTTTTCTCAGCTGTAGTATCTGAGCTCCTCTGCAAAGACAGTGATTATGTATGAGTGTGGTGAAAGTGTTGAATGATGATGAAAGTTTTTTCTTTTTGGGGATTTTCTTTCTTTTTGGGTCACCCTGCCTCGGTGGGAGACGGCCGACTTGTTGAAAAAAAAAAAAAAAATTTGAGGAGGTAGATCATGGTAATGAATATGATATTGTGTATATGGACTTCAGTAAAGCTTTTGATAGAGTCCCACATCAGAGACTATTGAGGAAAATTAAGGCACATGGAATAGGAGAAATTTTTTCCTGAATTGAGGCATGGCAGACACATAGGCAGCAGAGAGTTTGCATAAATGGGGAGAAATCAGAGTGGGGAAGGGTCACGAGTGGTGTTCCACAGGGGTCAGTGTTGGGCCCTTTGTTGTTCACAATCTACATAGATGAGGGAATAAACAGCAACATACACAAGTTTGCCGATGATACTGAAATAGGCCGTCAAATTCATTCTGACAAGGACATAAGAGCACTCCAGGAAGATTTGAATAGACTGATGCAGTGGCTGAAGAAGTAGCAGATGCAGTTTAATATACTAGACAAATGCAAAGTTCTAAACATTGGACAGGAAAATAACCATGCCACATATAAACTAAATAATGTAGATCTTAATACTGTATTACTGATTACAAAAAGGATTTGGGAGTTCTGGTTAGCAGTAATCTAAAACCAAGACAACAGTGAATAAGTGTTCACAATAAAGCGAATAAAATCCTTGGCTTCATATCAAGAAGTATAAATAATAGGAGTCCTCAGGCTGTTCTTCAACTCTATATATCTTTGGTTAGGCCTCGTTTAGATTGTGCTGCACAGTTTTGGTCATTATACAGTCATACCTCGTGTTACGATGCTGTCATCTTACGTTATTTTCGAGTAACGATATATATAACGTAAAAAAAATGATTGCGAGTAACGATGTTTGCTTCGTGTAACGACATTCGTACCGGACGTGTCCGCGTGGCGCCCAGCTGAGCGCGCACTCCAGGGAGCGTCAGTGTGCTATTGTTTACAAGCGAGAGCGACCACCCACCCACACCCACGCATTCATACCAGTATATTGTCATTATTCCACTGTTTTTAGTGCTTGCAACTGCTAAATAAGCTACCATGGGTCCAAGGAAAGATCCTAGTGGTAAGCCTGTGGCAAAGAGGAACAGAAATACATGTACGATAGAACTGAAGAAGGAGATAATAGAAAAATATGAAAGTGGAGTGCATATCAGTGAGCTGGCCAGGCTGTATGGTAAACCCTTTTCTACCATCGCTACCATTGTGGCCAAGAAAAATTCACGTAAAATCAAGGAAGCTGTTGTTGCAAAGGTTCATCTGTGATCACAAAACACAGACCACAAGTGCTGGAAGATGTGGAAAGGTTGTTGTTGGTGTGGATCAACGAGAAACAGTTAGCAGGAGATACTGTTTCGGAGGCAATAATATGTGAAAAGCAAGGCAGTTGCATGATGATCTCGTTAAGAAAATGCCTGCAACGAGTGCTGAAGTGAGCGAATTTAAAGCCAGCAGAGGCTGGTTTCACAAATTTAAGAATCGAAGTGGCATACATAGTGTTGTGAGGCATGGTGAGGCAGCCAGTTCTGACAAAATTGCGGCTGAAAAATATGTGCCTGAATTCCAGGAGTACATAGAGGCTGAACAATTCCTCCCCCAACAAGTGTTTAATTGTGATGAAACAGGCCTGTTTTGGAAGAAAATGCCCAACAGGACCTACATTACTCAGGAGGAAAAGGCACAGCCAGGACATAAGCCTATGAAAGACAGGCTAACTTTGATGCTTTGTGCTAATGCCAGTGGTGATTGCAAAGTGAAGCCTTTACTGGTGTATCTTTTGAAAATCCCGAGTGTTTGGCAGATGCGGTGTCAGCAAGTCTAACTTGTGTGTGATGTGGAAGTCTAACAAAAAGGCATGGGTCACAAAGGACATTTTCTTAGATTGGTTCAATGGCGTGTTTGGCCCCAGTGTGAAGAAATATCTATTGGACAATAATTTGCCACTTAAGTGCCTCTGATAATGGACAATGCTCCTTGTCATCCTCCAAACTTGGTAGAAAATTGTGGAGGAGTTTAAATTCATCAAAGTGAAGCTCTTGCCCCCTAATACCATCCTCTCCTCCAGCCCATGGACCAGCAGGTCATTTCCAACTTTAAAACTCTACACCAAAGCAATGTTTCAAAAGTGCTTTGATGTGACCACAGACATGAATATAACCGTAAGAGAATTTTGGAAAAAACATTTCCATATTCTGCATTGTGTAAACCTTATAGGTAAGGCTTGGGAGGGAGTGACTACCAGGATTTTGAACTCTGCCTGGAGAAAATTGTGGCCAGACTGTGTCCTAGAGAGGGATTTTGAAGGTTTTGGGGCTGAGCCTCAGAACCCTGAGCCTGAGCCTGAGCCTGTTGTGGAAGAAATTGTGGAATTGGGCAAGTCTATGGGGTTAGAGGTGAGTGGTGAGGATGTGGAACAGTTGGTGGAGGAGCACAAGGAAGAGCTAACCACTGAAGATCTGCAAGAGCTTCAACAGCAACTGGAACAAGAGACCAGTGGTCAGGACAATGGTTCAGAGGAGGAGGAGGAGATGGAACAGAGATGGAAGAAATTGCCTTCTTCAGTGATTAAAGAGATTTGTGGAATGTGGAGCAAGGTGCAAGCATTTATGGATGAATATCACCTAACCATGCTGTTGCAGGCCGTGCTGGCAACCTGTACAATGACACTGTGGTGTCCCACTTCAGGGATGTTTTAAAGAATCGCCAGACACAGAGCTCCCTGGACAAATTTATTGTTAGAAAGAGGTCCAGTGACTCTCAAGCTGGTCCTAGTGGCATTAAAAGAAAAAGGGGAAATAACCCCAGAAAAGAACTTGGTACCTGCAGTGTTAATGGAAGGGGGTTCCCCTTCCAAACACTAACATACTACTCCACCTTCTCCCTCCTCCCGTCCTCCACACATCAACAACTCTTCAATAAATGTAAGTGACATGTTATTGTACAATATTTACATGTGTATTTAGATATTCTTCATTAAATTGTGTATTATTTAATGTCAAAAAGTTCTAAAAATATTTTATTTAACTACTTTTGGAAGTCTTGGACGGATTAAATTTATTTCCATTATTTCTTATGGGGAAAATTGATT
>WNWK01017868.1:0-41376 GCA_009830355.1 Cherax destructor
AGAAAGAGCGCTGCCACTATGCCATGGTGGGTCATCAAATGTTTGCTCAAATATCAACATTGTATTAAAAAGATTTTTGTTGTTGTTTGTTCTGAGTTGATTTGCTTGGTCTACTGTGTGAATTACAGTTCTATTGGAATCATGTGTTTTTTAATTAGGTTATTGGATCAATGCCTGTAATTTAAGATTTAGTGTGATTCAAAAACTAGACTTAAGAACAATGGAATTTGCTAAACTTAATAATATGATACTAGATTAAGAACTAGTTTTATAACAATGGAACATAAGTCATTGAGCTTGTTAAAATTACTTGACTAGTATTAAGTAATTAGGGAAAAATTTTAAGTTCAGTATTACTATTTTTTTTTTTAAATTTATTACAGGCAAAATAAAGTATAAATGAAAGTAAAGAATTTTTATAAAGAATATAGTGTTAAAATGTACAAAAGTAAAATATATTAAAAAAAAAATGACTTGAAACAAATTTTAGGCAATGAGGTTGGAAATAGGGAAAAAAAAGTAAATACTGTGTTTTAAAAAAAAAATAAAATGATAGGGGAAAAAAGTAATCAAAGAATAGACAAATACATAGAGGTAGTTTCAAATAGTGAAAGCACTTAAATGAATAAATAACATATGTACTAGTAAAAAAGGGTTTTTAAAATTTTTTTTTTAAGCAATTAAAGTGATTAAAAATTATACTTTATATAGAGTATATAAAGTGAATAATTATATTCTGTATATAGTGCTGAGGTTGGAAAATGGCAAAGGTAATTTTAATTATTCAAATTCAAATTCAACTTTTTTCTGATAATATTACAAATTGTCTTTTTTATTTATACATTTTTAAGTAGATATTACAATATCCAATATTCCGGGGGATGCCTAGGCTTTTCAGGCTTATAATTATAATGAGGTAGTTGATTCAAATAAAATAACAAATTGTCACACTATCTGTGTGTAAAAATTTATGTAATGGGTAGTAGTTATAATATTCTACTAACGCAGTATAAAAAGGGGGCACTGAGGTTATTCAGACTCTAAAAGATTAGCATCTGGGGAAAAAGTTGGACATTTATTTCATTGTTAAAAAAAGGCCTACATTTGTTTTCCCAGAATTTTTCCCCCCCTTGTGAAGCATTTGGTTTTTATCTTTATTCTCACTTTTAAAAGTTCTTACCTGAAGGGTTCGGGCTTTTTTTGTGAGACACTCATTTATTAAGCTTTTTTTTGCTTTAATGGATTAATTATTAAATTTTTTTTCCCTGTCTTTTTTGGGAAATCTAACAAACACTGTTTTCTCCTTGGTTTTACCTAGTAATTGTTTCTTTTATCTCACACTATTTTTTCATGTGGTGGTTTTTTATGATTAAAATAGCTTCTTTGCAGTTGGTATTTTTTAATTCACTTGGAAAAGTGAACTTTAATTATTACTGAGTCAGATAACTTATCTTGCTCAGTTTTATCTTCTTGTTATAAAATATTCGTTCAGCTGAGTGCCCATATTGGTTTCCAGTTCTTGATCACTTCCACCTTCATGTTTAAGGATGATATTTGTTCTGTATGGCGGTTATGACTGTTTGGGGGGTTTCCAAAATCACCTTCCCCAGCGGGCGTAATCTTCTGTTAAAGCTGAATCTTGCTTTCAAGGTGGGCTAACAGTTTCATGTTTAGTTGTTTTGCACTAAGATTCATAGTTTTTTTTAAAAATGCATGTTTTCCACTTGGTTGGTGTTAGACTTAAGGTGACAGGATCATTTGTCATACCTAAAATCGTTAGATGGGCGAACCTGAAGGAGTGGGTTTAGGGAGATTCAGTCATGTTTGGGGTTGTTTGTCCCCCGCCTTGGGTCTGGTTGAGCAGGGGGGGGGGAGTCAGCCATTTTTTTTTTGATGAGTCCTGGGGGGTGGTGAGGGGGGGGTGACCCCGGCATCCTCTGGGGGACAAGTGAAATAGTGGTTCTTGGTGATTTCTTTCTGTTCTTTTTTTGCTTGTCTGTTTTGGTCTCATAGTGTACGGGGGGGGAAGTTAAACAAAAGCTATAGTTTAAATAGCATGGTGTATAAGAGCTGATTTCCTCTATTCTGTTTTTACTATAAGACAACATCTTGCTCCCGGGGGGTTTCAACCAAGGCACCTAAAATGGAAGGGGCATTGCAGACAATTTTGGACAGAGATAACACCAGGGGGCAGCTCAGAGAAAAAACCCCAAACATGAACTTTTAAATATCTGCACCAAATTTACCTTAAACCAGCAAATAGTAGGCCCACAAGATTAAAAATCGCTCCCTTTAAAAATGATATTTCAAATGTCACATATAAAAAAAATATACTCAGATACAAATAATAGGTCCCGACATGCATCGGGACCCCAGATCAACAAAATGTGATCAGCCACGAGTATCCTTCCAAATTCAACCAAAACAAAACATGGGTGGGGGAAAACCCGGGGCCTAAATGATATAAACTGGGAAGATAACCCCCCCCCCGGGTATAACCTTGTCTAGAACAAAAATTTAAATCTGGGCCGGGGGGTTTGTCAAAGGGAAATTTTGGAAAAGGAGGGGGAAAAATGAAACTAGAAAGAGAGGGCACCCCTACGGGAAAAAAAGAAAAGGAAAACGACAAGGGCCAATTATCTAAATACAAGGGGAAAAACTAGTCAGAAAAACCCCAAAAATGGGGAAATTTAAAAAAAAAGGAATCTTACGGAATCAAAAAATGGGGAAGAACTAAAAGCCATAAAAAAATTTAAAAACCCCCAAAATTTTTTCTTTTCTTATGAAAATAAAAAAAGGAACAAAAACCCGTTTCCCCTACTTAAACGGATGGGTCCTACACAGATACACAAGGAAATGGGGGGTTTTTAAAATCCCAGTAGGGTCAGTTTTTAGCGGCCGCAACCAGACGAAAATAAACCTAAATGATTTTTTAAAAGGGGGCCAAAAAGAATTGACAGAGATGCCTATCTGACTCCCCCCTGATGAAATGATTTTAAAAAAGGCAAAAATGACAGCCCCATGACCCCAGCCCAAAAACTCAGGGGAAATCCGTGTTCATCAAGAACTGAAAAGCCCCTATCACGTGTTTTAACATCCTATGGAGGGGAGATGGACACTGGGGTCTCCTGCATTACTAAAAAAAACGACAACCCCCCCTCCAAAAGGGGGGGAGAAAAACAAAAACAAAGAATTTTTTAAAAGGGTTTAAAGTCTCATATCATAAAATTTTTTAAAGGGGTTTTTAAAAACAAGATCCCCACCATTTGATACCCAACAATTCCCCGGGCAGCATGGGTTTAGGGGGTCCCTGTCTGTCTCAACTCAGACCACTCGACAAGGTCCTGGATGCCCTTGAAGGGGAAACAGAATGCAGATGTTATATACACAGGGGTTTGCAAAAAGGGCCTTTACAAGTGTGACCATGGTGTAATAGCACACAAAAAACGTGATAAAGGCATAACAGGAAAAGTTGGTAGATGGATCTATAATTTCCTAACAAGTAGAACACAAAGAGTAATAGTCAACAGAGTAAAGTCTGAGGCAGCTACTGTGAAAAGCTCTGTTCCACAAGGCACAGTACTCGCTCCCATCCTGTTCCTCATCCTCATATCGGACATAGACAGGGATATAAGCCACAGTGCCGTGTCTTCCTTTGCAGCTGACACCCGAATCTGTATGACAGTGTCCACCATTGAAGACACTGCAAGACTCCAAGCAGATATAAACCAAATCTTTAAATGGGCTGCAGAAAACAATATGAAGTTCAATGGTGAGAAATTTCAATTACTCAGATACGGAAAACGTGAGGAAATTAAAATCTCATCGGAGTACAAAACTAATTCCAACCACACAATAGAGCGAAAAACTAATGTCAAAGACCTGGGAGTGATCATGTCAGAGGATCTCACCTTCAAGGACCATAACTCCGTAGCAATCACATCTGCTAGAAAAATGACAGGATGGATAATGAGAACCTTCAAAACCAGGGGTGCCAAGCCCATGTTGACACTTTACAGATCGCTTGTTATATCTAGGCTGGAATATTGCTGCACACTAACTGCACCTTTCAAGGCGGGTGAAATTGCTGACCTTGAAAATGTGCAGAGAACCTTCACAGCACGCATAACTGCGATAAACCACCTCAATTACTGGGAACGCTTGAAGTTCCTAAACCTGTACTCTCTAGAACGCAGGCGGGAGAGATACATTATTATATACACATGGAAAATTCTCGAGGGATTAGTACCAAACTTGCACACGAGAATCACTCCCTACGAAAGCAAAAGACTCGGCAGGCGATGTATCATCCCCCCAATGAAAAGCAGGGGTGCCACTAGCACGTTGAGGGACAACACAATAAGTGTCAGGGGCCCAAAATTGTTCAACTGCCTCCCAGCATACATCAGGGGGATTACCAACAAACCCCTGGCTGTCTTCAAGCAGGCACTGGACAGGCACCTAAAGTCGGTACCTGACCAGCCAGGCTGTGGTTCGTATGTTGGACTGATGTATTACAAGGACCCCGATGAAAATAAGTCTCTGACTTTTTTTGGGTTATCCTAGTTAATCAACTCATATGCTGCTATGTGTGATAATTTATGTAACTGTATTTATGTACCTATACCTGAATTAAAACTTACTTACTAATGTTTGTTTCCTGGTCCCACTTTGGCATTATTTTGAGGTAAATCGTCCGGAATCAATCAATCAATATACGTACAGTGGAACCCCGAGTAACGATCATTCCAAATAACGATTTTTTTGGGTAACGATTGCTTTTTACGGTCAATATTTTTCTCGTGTAGCGATCTTTACTCGGTTAGCGATACGTACCAGACCTGTCCACATGCCCTGCGCTTGCGTGCCTCCACCCAGGACGGCAGTCTCGCATTGTTTACACTTGAGTGAACAATACCCAGCGCGCTCTTTCAAACATTCACAATACATTTGTTGTCTTTTTTGGTGGTTTAGTGATTGTCACTGTGAAATAAGTCACCATGGATCCAAAGAAGCTTCCTAGTGGGACCCCAGTGGTAGCATTCATGCAGGGAGTGTAGCATTCATGCAGGGAGTGTAGCATTCTTGCAGGGAGTGTAGCATTCATGCAGGGAGTGTAGCATTCATGCAGGGAGTGTAGCATTCATGCAGGGAGTGTAGCATTCATGCAGGGAGTGTAGCATTCATGCAGGGAGTGTAGCATTCATGCAGGGAGTGTGGCATGCAGGAGTGTAGCAGTCATGCAGGGAGTGTAGCAGGCATGCAGGGAGTGTAGCAGGCATGCAGGGAGTGTAGCAGGCATGCAGGGAGTGTAGCAGGCATGCAGGGAGTGTAGCAGGCATGCAGGGAGTGTAGCAGGCATGCAGGGAGTGTGCAGGGAGCAGGCATGCAGGGAGTGTAGCAGGCATGCAGGGAGTGTAGCAGGCATGCAGGGAGTGTAGCAGGCATGCAGGGAGTGTAGCAGGCATGCAGGGAGTGTAGCAGGCATGCAGGGAGTGTAGCAGGAATGCAGGGAGTGTAGCAGGAGTGGGGATTCCCCTTCCAATCACTAACCCCTCCCCCTGTCCTCCTCCCTATCTTCCAGATGCCAGCAAGTCTCTTCAATAAAGGTAAGTAAATGTTGTTTTAAATGTTTATTTCAATATTTATTTATAAATTAAATATTGTATGTAGTATTTATGTGTGTTTTCTGTATGTAAAACTATAGTTATTCTTTAAAAAATGTATTTTTTGTGAATATTTTTGGATGTGTGGAACGGATTAATTGTATTTACATTTTTTCTTATGGGAAATAAGGTTTCGAATAACGATTTTTTCGTGTAAAGGTCTAACTCCTGGAACGGATTAAGATCGTTAGTCGAGGGTTCACTGTAGTATGTATTTCCATGTGATATGTACAGTGAGCCCCCGGTTCTCGTCGGTAATCTGTTCCAGAGGGCCCGTCGACCACCGGTTTGGTCGAACTCCGATTCTATTTTCCCCATAAGAAATAATGGAAATAAAATTAATCCGTTCCAGACATCCAAAAGTATTAAAATAAAATATTTTTTAGAACTTTTTGACATTAAATTAAACACAATTTTATAAAAATTAAGAAATAAATAGTACAATAACATGTCACTTACATTTATTGAAGAGTTGTTGATGTGTGGAAGACGGGAGGAGGAGAAGGTGGAGTAGTATGCTAGTGTTTGGAAGGGAATCCCTTCCATTAACACTGCAGGTACCAAGTTCTTTTTGGGGTTACTTCCCTTTTCTTTTAATGCCACTAGGACCAGGTTGAGAGTCACTGGACTCCTCTCTAACCAAAAATCTGTCCAGGGAGCTCTGTGTCTGGCGGTTCTTTAAAATGTCCCTAAAATGTGACAAGACATTGTCATTAAACATGTCGCATATACAGCCTGCAACATCTTGGTTAGGGTGATAATCATACATAAATGTTTGCACATTAGTTCATTGGGCACAAATCTCCTTAATTTTGAAGAAGGCACCTTCTTCCATCTCGGTTCCACCTCCTTCCCCTCTGGACCATTTTCTTGAACTGTGGTCTGTAGTTGCTGTTGAAGCTCTTGCAGATCTTCAGGGGTTAGCTCTTCATTGTGCTCCTCCACCAACTGTTCACATCCTCACCACTCACCTCCAACCCCATGGACTTGCCCAGTTCCACAATTTCTTGCACAACAGGCTCAGGCTCAGGGTTCTGAGGCTCAGCCCCAAAACCTTCAAAATCTAGGACACAGTCTGGCCACAATTTTCTCCAGGCAGAGTTCAAAGTCCTGGTAGTGACTCCCTCCCAAGCCTTACCTATAAGCTTTACACAATGCAGGATATGGAAATGATCTTTCCAAAACTCTTTTAGGGTCATATCCATGTCTGTGGTCACATCAAAGCACTTTTGAAACATTGCTTTGGTGTAGAGTTTTTTTAAAGTTGCAAATGACCTGCTGGTCCATGGGCTGGAGGAGAGGAGTGGTATTAGGGGGCAAGAACTTCACTTTGATGAACTCACAGCCTGCACAATTTCCTCTGCTAAGTCTCGAGGATGACCAGGAGCATTGTCCATTATCAGGAGGCATTTAAGTGGCAAATTATTTTCCTCGAGATATTTCTTCACACTGGGGCCAAACACGTTTTTAAACCAATCAAGGAAAATTTCCCTAGTGACCCCTGCATTTTTGTTAGACTTCCACATCACACACAAATTAGACTTGGTGATACCGCATCTGCCAAACACTCGGGGATTTTCAGAATGATACACCAGTAAAGGCTTCACTTTGCAGTCACCACTGGCATTAGCACACATCATGAGAGTTAGCCTGTCTTTCATAGGCTTATGTCCTGGGAGTGCCTTTTCCTCCTGTGTAATGAAGGTCCTGTTGGGCATTTTCTTCCAAAACAGGCCTGTTTCGTCACAATTGAACACTTGTTGGGGTTGGAATTGTTCAGCCTCTATGTACCCCACGAATTCCTGAACATATTTTTCAGCCGCACTTTTGTCAGAACTGGCTGCCTCACCATACCTCACAACACTATGTATGCCACTTCGCTTCTTAAATCTGTCAAACCAGCCTTTGCTGGCTTTAAATTTGTTCACTTCAGCACTCGTTGCAGGCATTTTCTTGACGAGATCATCATGCAACTGCCTTGCTTTTTCACAATTATTGCCTGCGTAACACTATCTCCTGCTAACTGTTTCTCGTTGATCCACACCAACAACAAAGTTTCCACTTGTTCCAGCACTTGAGATCTCTGTTTTGTGACCATACTTGCACCTTTCGCAACAACAGCATCCTTGATTTCCTTTCTCTTGGCCAAAATGGAAGAGATGGTTGAATGGGATTTGCCATAGAGCCTGGCCAGCTCAGTGACACGCACTCCACTTTCATATTTTGCTATCATCTCCTTCTTCAATTCTACCGTATTTCTGACATTCTTTACCACAGGCTTGGCACTAGGAGCTTTCTTGGGGCCCATGGTGGCTTATTTAGCAGTTGCAAGCACTAAAAACACTGGAATAATGACAATATATATGGTATGAATGCGTGGGTAGTGGTCGCTCGCTTGTAAACAATAGCACACTGAGTGCCTGGGCGCCCAGCTGGGCCACGGCCCCACGCGTACGCGTCCGGGACGGATAGCCAACTCGCCCAACTCCGAGTGGCCGCCTAATACCAAGCCAAAATAATTGTAAAAAAACCCGTTGAACACCGATTTGGCCGAGCTCCGACGCCGTCGAGCACCTGGGGTTGACTGTATATCGTTTGTAAAAAATTGGATGACATTACATTTCACACCGAAAGTTCCTTATTTATGCAGAGCATTTCAGGCAACTTTAAACCTAACAACTTACATCTGGAAGGACTATTGTATTGTTGCCAGGATCACATTAAGGTACCTTAGAAGTGGTTAGCTGATAGTGAGCATCTAGAATCTTTATGTAAAGAGTTCCAGATTTTTATGCTCATTGAATTTTTACACAGGTTGAGTTGGATACTGGGAATATCATAGAGATTTTTGTGTCTTGTATTGTGCCTATAAGTTCTATTGCAATTACCAAGAAAGAGTTTTAAGGCAGGATTAATACCAGAATTGATTGTCCTGTTATGTCGTATGTATAGAAGTATGAATGAATTTTATGTATATTAAATAGGATTAAGCTCTTCAGGAGTTGGGGAGTGTGTTGCCTGCCACTGGACTGGGTTATTATTCATACAGCAGCTTAACTTTGTTGAGTTACTATTGCCTAGGTGATTTTACTGCAGTGGATCCTCAGGCACAAATAGTATAGGTGAGGTAAGGATTGATTAGAGAGTAGTATAATGTAATTACTGGTGTGTGAGGTACATTTATTATTTTATTGTCATTTATGTGCAACAAAGCTTCTATGCACAATGCTAATTTAAATAATTTCAGATGGCGTGAAATCAGTCCTGGGCAGTGGAGAGGAATTATCAGAAATAATGTTTGGACACTCTCTCAAGATGACTCTCACATCATGTTCCAAACTCACTCCTCAGAGAATGTGTCCTCAAGACAGACAGACTTCTCAAAGCAAGTCTCCACAATCCAGATGAAGCAGAAAGCATCTTTTGCTCAAGCTACAAAAAGGAAAAGCACTGAAGACATAAAAATGTTACCAACAAATAAAAGAATAAAAAATAACCAGTATACAAAAAATATGATTGTGAAATTAACGAATTAAATGATATTGGTGAAAATAAATTAAAGGAAGAGTTGAGGAACTATTTCCAGTTGGACATATCTTTGGAGAGTATGTACTCTGTGTGGTCTAAAGCTGATGTTAATTTTGCTGCAGTTTCCCCACAGTTCCGTGGTGTAAGAATAATGAATCAGGCTGCAGTTGAGAATGTATTTTCTTTTATATGCTCATCTAATAATAATATTCAGAGGTACAGTATAATGCTGCATTTCATTTTTAGGTTGTAAGTTTTAGTTTCAAATTACAAGCCTGCTAATTATATATTTTTTATCATAACACATTTATGATCAGTCAAATCCCCAAATTCACAAAGGTTAAATTCCTAGAGGTTTCATGGAATTAGAATCAGTGAATAATATAAAATTATGTGGGAATTATAAAGTTTGTTTCAGATTTGATCTCATTTTGTGTTTGTCTATATCTTTCAATATTGCTCTAATCAGGTTTGTGTTAATAATACTAATGATAAATAATTTTGGATTTTATAATTCAAGAGTGCCTTTTCTTTCAAAAAATTCATAAGCACTTGCATACCAAACCATACATGCAACAACAATAAAAAAAATACTAACATATACAGTGGACCCCCGAGTTTCGTAAAAACTTCACTCCTGAAGTCTGCTCAAGTGCCATTACCGAACGAATTTACTCCCTTAAGGAAAAATTTCACGTACGTTAGTCTATTTCAGACCCCCAAAAATACACTTCCACAAGAACTTACAAAATTATACTTACATAATTGCACGATTTCCGGGGTATTCGTTAACCGAGGGTCCACTGTATATTCAAGAGTGACAGCATGATCATCAGGATCATAAGCTCTAGGAAAGAAATGTGCTTTCATCTGAGACTTAGAAGAATGAAGAGATTCCTGACTCTTCAGAGAGACTGGTGACCTGTTATATCATCTGGGAGCTACATGAGACAAGGCTCTTTCTGTAAATGATATCTTTCCAACAGCATGAGGCTCAATCAATCTGAAAGGACCCTCAGCAATTCTTAGAAACATTTCCAGGCTTGATGTAAAAGGTACAAGCATATCAGCAAGATAGTTACGTTCATTTTACTTAGTAGCTTTAAATGTTAACCCTTTCAGGGTCCAAGGACCCTCTCCGAAACTCGTACACTGACCGCACAGACCCATTCTCTCACATCTACGCCTACCAGCCTGTTTCTGCTTGATTTGAGGGTGCTAGAATTTAGGCATACTAGTACGGCCAAAACCCTGGGCGTAAGCCGTACTACTACGGCCGAAACCCTGAAAGGGTTAATAGACAGAGTTTAAATTCAATTGCTTAATGAAGAACCAGTGCAGGTCATACAGGTAGGGTCTAGTGGGAACTTCAGGTGGGAGTGAAAATATCAGTATAGCTGTACGATTCAGTACAGATTGAATTTTTTTAAGCAAGTAATTTCCCACAATTCAAGAGAAAGCACATGGATGAGGATCAAGATATGTACTCTCGTTGTCAGGATATTTTCTGACTGCATAGAGATAAAAAATATGAAAATTGCAAGATATAACAATGTGGTTAAGAAAGAATGACCAGAAAGAATGAGGTTTGGGCATGGGAAATCCCTTAACCCTTTACCGGGCACTCCCTGGAAAATGATAATTTCGAAATGTGTTTCATATGAGTGGATAGAGTAACTCAATGTAAGGATAATGAGCCCATATAATTGAAATTCTAAAAAAAACTTTTCACGAAATTGCCAATATTCAAGGACCGTCTACAGACGGTCCTGACCGTTAAAGGGTGTCAAATTCTGAATGTTGCAAATTTGCAATTGTTAATAAAACACCAAATAAGTATTTTTCTATTTTATTATACTAATATACAATATCAAAAACACAAATGGAACTTGTTTCCAAACATTTTGTAGGTATGAAAATATAAAAGTGAACCAAAGAGCAACATGGACACATTGCAAAGGGATAAAACTTTCAAGTCCCATATTCCTGAATTTCCTGAGAAAAACAATCATTCTTGATCACTAATTGCTACAATGTAAGGCTATGAAGCAATTTCTTTCCTTCTTGATGCATAGATTTACCTTGCATACGGCACACAAAAATGAGGATGTGACATGATTTTTTGTTTTGCTGCAATAATTGCATGTAAATATTCTGCCTTGCACTGGCCAGTGACCTAGCATTTTATCAAACCTATCATTTTGGTCAAACCTCACACTGTCATCAGGCCTTTCTGCATGTTGGTACTGCACTGGAGATGGCAACAGGTCATCTGGTTCTGGATCTGAGTCACTTTCCACCAAAATGCAGAGATATTTGAACTTCTGTTGGAAGGGTTCACAATAGAACAATTTCTCATTGATCTGGAATGACAATAAGAATGTTCTGTACACACCCAGACCACTACAGAATTCATATATGCACTAGAATTTTTATATAAATATTTATTTACTGAAATTTGAAATGTGGCCCTGACGGGGGACCGTCTGTACACGGTCCTCTTTTGTTGCACTTTTTTTCAATTGCATGGTACACTCATATTATGCATATCTAACTCCTGATATATATCTCAAAATATGCCTAAACTATTCATTTACACACTGGACACATCAATAAGTACTTACCGACATTGTAGAGAGTATAATCACAGTGTATATGAGTGGAAGAAGAGCAAAAATCTGGCTCTGGGTGACGCCAAGCGAGAAGTGTTTACATTTTGGTCTCTCAACCAATGGGAAGCAAGCAGATGCCGGTCTCACTTAGCTGGAGCGACTCACAGAAGGCTTGTGATTGGTCAGAAACAGAGAACGGGAACCTAGATGCGCTGGGGGAGTAGGATGACACGTGCAAAAAACACGTGTTTAGGACCGTCTCTACACGGTCCTGCCCGGTAAAGGGTTAAGGTTATATGAGTGAAATCCTATGATTAGTTTTTAATTTAGGGGGTTGTGTGCTGAACCCCCAAACATGTGTACAGTAATCTGCGATATAAAAGGCATAAAATTATGGACATAATTCACTGTTTAATTATATACTTTCAATTCTTTATTTTCAATGTTTATTGCACTATATCTGTAAATTGTGTGTAGAGTACTTTAGTGTATTTTTTTACAATTTTTGTTAACATTTTGTTATAATGGACTCCTCTATTAATCCATTATATCGAGGTTTAAGTGTACTGTAAAAGCATAGCTATTCACAGAGGTCCTTCAATCTGCTGTGTTTTTATAGCTTGATGTGCTGTTTGAGTGTGAGTAAGATAGCAAGTACGTTATGTATTTAGGATTCAGGGAAACTGGTTAGCTGGACTTTGGTCATGGCAGTAAGAATTACAGCGCCTTGGTGGGAGACTGTTTTTCTGGTAAAATAAAAAAACAGAAACAACTGAATTAGGAAGCCACTGAATTTTCTGTTTTTTAATGTACTACGTATACTGTAATTAGCATGAAAATGCAGTATGGTACATAGTGTATATGCAGTAAGTACTTTACTGTTTCCTCATTATAAATGGGTACATTTTTAGCTAATTTTGTAAAATTTTGAAAATCATAAATTTTTGTTAGTGTTTGAAAAGCTTTCAAAATTTGAGGTTGAATAGGTCACTATACTTTCAGGATCACCTTACTGGTTGAGCGGTTATGTAAGATTTATGGTTCTCCTCTGGCTACTGTGGATGGCATCACTTGGAACTCCTTCCCAGGGGTATCATCTCTAGCTGCTCCAGGCGTTGAGGAAACTCTGAGAGAGCATGGGTTCGGTTACAGGTAATAAAATTGAAGTCATTAGGCATCATTGATAGGAATATTATACTTTTTGTTGGTGTGGTTATCTATAATATGCAAAACAGACACACACAGGCTGAAAGGACACTATTGAGAGAACGTTTCACTTAGAGACCAAGTGTTTTTAAGTCTCTAGATACTCTACATGGGAATATATAGGCAGAAGATGTGATTAACTTGAAAGGTAAAATCATTGAGTTTGCTGAGCAAGAAGGGTAGGTTAGATGAAAATTTCTTCATATCTCTGTGTGATGGTGTAAATTGAAGTTGATACTATGACTTCTGATTTGACTGTTCTTCCAATAAATAGCTTTTGGAACATAGAGGATGGGAGGTGAGGTGTCATCTTTTAAATGGAACATATGAAAATTCCCAAAGCTCAAGCACTATCACACAGTGGGTGATTGTAAAATTTTACATTTTTGCTGCCTGTCTAGCATATTTAATAATTTTGAGAATTTTTTTGGGTTCTCATCAGAAATCACATTATAGCAAGTATGTGCAACAAAAAAGACTTGCTAAATAATGATTTAGACCATTAATAATAAAACAGATTAAATCGTGTATTTCATTGTTTTACCACTGCGAGGAAAAAGTTTTAGTATCCTTTCAGTACTACAGTTTTCTTGGTTTACAACAAGGGTCTCCAAACTGCAGCTCGCAGGCCATGTGCAGCGTGCCACAAGATTTTGTGTGTCCTGCAGCAGCTTGAAATATTTATAAATAGTAAAACTAATAAACCCTCATTTTCAGTCGCTTAACCCTTTGACTGTCGCAAGCCCATTTCTGAAACTCATTATATCACAAAATATTCGAAAAAAAAAAATTATTTTCTTGTGAAATGATAAAGAATCTTTTCCCGATGGTAATGACACCAAAAGTACAAAATTTGATGGAAAACTTACGGAATTACGTTCTCGTGAATTTAGCGATCTCACCGATATACAGTGGAACCCTGAGTTTCGTACGCCCTGAGTATTGTACTTTTCGAGTTTAGAACCGTTTTTCAGCTAAATTTTGTCTCGAGTTTCGCACTGTGCCCCGTGTTTCGTCCCGCGTACCAGACCTGCCAGCGCCTCCCCGCGCAGCCGTCGTGAGTCAGTCTGGCTTTGTTTCTCCTCGAGCAAACATTACATTACAGTAGATCGTCATTTAACACGAATTTATCTGGCACGATTGAAGAATTGCGGCACATTTTTATGTAACACTATGTAAAATTAACTTTACACGGTTGGAAGGGGAAAAAATTTTGAGCGCGCGGTTGCCTGCGGTGGGTTACGCCATACCACCACCCCTGCAACCCTCACCCACCCACACCACCCTCCCAGCCTGCCCCTGCCACCACCCTCCATCCCAGCAGTCATACTTCATACGCGTACAGTCCCTCTTCTCTGCTACAGCTTGTGATTGTGAATTGTGTTTTGATCTTTTAATTACTATACTATCTTGTATCTGCCAAGCAATCATGACACCACTTTAAGTGTTGCTCAAAGTGGCAAGAAAAGATATAAGCATTTAACCCTTTGGGGGTCCAAGGGGTCTCTCTGAAACTCGTTCTCAGGGTCCACGAATTTAAAAAAAAAAAAAAAAAAATATTCTTATGAAATGATAGAGAATCTTTTTCCGATCATAACGCCACAAAAATTATGAAATTTGATTGAAAACTAACGGAATTATGCTTTCGCGAAGTTAGCGGTATCCATGACATTTACGCATCGGCGATTTTGCCCACTTTGAACCCTATTTTCGGCAAATTCCAATGTTTCAGTCTACTAAAATTATAGCTATTTCGCTAGAACTCCATTTCTTCTATCGATTGAGTACAAGAAACCGCCTATTTACCAATTTCAACTACCCAAAATAGTGGTCAGAAAATGGCAATTTAGCCAATTTCACACACATTTCAAATGATGCCAATTTCAAAATAGGGTCCATAATAAACAAGGCAGACATTCCTGGCACTAAAATAACATCTTCTCTGTTCATTAGTCACGTCTCCAGGCCCCTCTTACATTACCTTTGCTTTCCATTTTGAATTTTTATTCTCACAAAAAATAGAAGATTTACTGTTATGTATACAACTGCATCATTGTAAAAATGGTATAAATAATATCAGCACACTTGTGCAAGAATATTAGACTCTCCAGTTGATGTGTATTGGACGCATGGTGTGATTCGTTTACTCTTGAACATCGGCCAAAATCGAACATTTACGCTACTTTGCGCTCAGTTTCAAGGTACTTGTCATTGTGAAACCAGTCAAAATTACCTCTATTTCTGTAATATATCATCTATTCTATAAAATGAGACTAAGAAAACGAGAATACAAGCATAAATACCATACGAAAATAGACTGCAAAGTCGCTGTTTTAAACCAAAAACACGGTCAGTTTTTTTTCCCTCATTATGCACTTTAATAGGTCCCATGACCACAACACAAGACACAGATCACTTTTTGACATACCCAGAGTCCATACCAACCAATGTAAAAATTCTATGCACATAAAGGGCCCCCAGAATCTGGAATTCATTACCAGTAAATATTAAGTTAACCTTGTCTGAAAATCAATTTAAGACTCTTCTCAAAAATCACCTACTCACCCTAAACTAAATACTCATACTGTAAACTACTTTCAAAAATGCTCAATGTTATTTTCCTAAAGATAATCTCAATTTTATATTACCATCCTCCTAAACACTTGTTACAATTTAATATCATCATATTGTCATTTTAAGAGTATAATATCATCATATTGTAATTTGAAATATAATATATAACTAGAATAAACTCAATCAATTTCTCTAGTATTATATACATAGTCTATAAGTTATTAGATAAAGCTGCCCCTAATGCCATGGCATGCCAGTGGCTCTCCTTGCATTTCAGTTTTATGATTGTAACTACCAATATCTATGTATACTACTTGCAAAGAAATAAAATTTACTTTACTTTACTACTTTACTACAGACCCATTCTATCACATCTAGGCCTAACAGCCTGTTTCTGCTTGATTTGAGGGCGCTAGAATTTAGGCGTACTATTACGTCAATAACCCCAGGGCATAAGCCGTACTAGTACGACCAAAACCCCGAAAGGGTTAAGTCTTAGAATTAACAAAGAAAACAAAGATATTAGACAAGACATAACCTGTGGTCGTAATGAAGTGTTACTTTTTACACATAAAAAGAGGTAAACATAGGTTTGTGTGACTGACTGACTGAATCACTTACTGACTGACTTGACTGAGTCACTTACTGACTGACTTGACTGAATCACTTACTGACTAACTTGACTGAATCACTTACTGACTGACTTGACTGAATCACTTACTGACTGACTTGACTGAATCACTTACTGACTGACTTGACTGAATCACTTACTGACTTGACTGAATCACTTACTGACTGACTTTACTGAATCACTTACTGACTGACTTGACTGAATCACTTACTGACTGACTTGACTGAATCACTTACTTACTGACTTGACTGAATCACTTACTGACTTGACTTTACTGAATCACTTACTGACTGACTTGACTGAATCACTTACTGACTGACTTTACTGAATCATTTACTGACTGACTTGACTGAATCACTTACTGACTGACTTGACTGAATCACTTGACTGACTGACTTGACTGAATCACTTGACTGAATCACTTACTGACTGACTTGACTGAATCACTTGACTGACTGACTTGATTGAATCACTTGACTGAATCACTTGACTGACTGACTTGACTGAATCACTTGACTGACTGACTTGACTGAATCACTTGACTGACTGACTTGACTGAATCACTTGACTGACTGACTTGACTGAATCACTTTGTAATCTTAAGCAGTAAAAACAACATAATACATACATCACAACAATGAACTACAATTACATATTCACTTTTATTTTTGTAAGATGTGGAGGCCTAAAAAAAATTGTTTGGCTTTTTTGGGGCTCTCAGGAACGTAACCCAATTTTTCCATAAGTTCTTCAGTTCATCTAATACGATTTTACCTAACGGCATTTTCAGGAACGTAACTATCGTGTTAAATGACGGTTTACTGTATATACTAGGCATTTAAAGTGCCCTAGAGCGATAAAATGCACATACAGTGGACCCCCGAGTTTTGGCTACCCTGAGTATCGGCCAACTCGTGTTTCGGTCGCTTTTTTCGGCCCAATTTTTGCCCGACTATCGACCATTTCCCTGAGTTTCTGCCCAAGTACCAGACCTGTCCGCGCTTGTGCGCCTCCCCATGCAGGCATCGTGAGCCTATCTAGCTTTGTTTACCATTGAGTGAACATTACCCGGCGTGCTCATCCAAACATTTCACAGTAAATTCAGTGCTTCTTCATTAATTGTCACTGTGAAATAAGCCACCATGGTTCCAAAGAAACTTCCTAGTGGCACCCCTGTGGTAAAGAAAGTAAGGAACACCATAGAATTGAAGAAGAAGATAGTTGAAAAATATGAGTGACGTAAGTGTGGGGGAGCTTGCCAGGATGTACGGCAAGAACAAATCAACTATCACCTCTGTCCTGGCAAAGAAAAAGAAATTAAGGAAGCTAATGTTGCGAAAGGTGTTATGTTAACGAAAAATAGATCACAAACAGTGGATGAGGTTGAGAAGTTGTTGGTGGTGTGGATCAACGAAAAACAGATAGCGGGTGATAGTGTTTCCATGGCGATAATTTGTGAAAAGGCAAGGCAGTTGCATGCAGATCTTGTCAAGAAAATGCCTGGAACCAGTGCTGATTTGAGTGATTTTAAGGCCAACAAAGGCTGGTTTGACAGATTTAGGAAACATAGTGGCATACACAATGTGGTAAGGCATGGTGAGGCAGCCAGTTCAGACAAACGTGCTGCTGAAAAGTTTGTGAGTGAATTTAAGGGGTACATAGAGACTGAAAAATTCAAACCCCAACAAGTGTTTAATTGTGATGAAACAGGCATGTTTTGGAAGAAAATGCCAAACAGGACCTACATTACTCAGGAGGAAAAGGCACTGCCAGGACACAAGCCTATGAAAGACAGGCTAACTCTCATGTTGTGTAGTAATGCTAGTGGGGATTTTAAAGTGAAGCCTTTACTCGTGTATCACTCTGAAAATCCCAGTGTTCAAGAAACACAATGTCGTCAAAAATAAATTGTGTGTGATGTGGAAGGCTAACACTAAGGCATGGGTCACAAAGCAAATTTTCATAGAGTGGGTCCATCAAGTGTTTGGCCCTAGTGTGAAAAAATACCTCCAGGAAAAGGAATTGGGACTCAAGTGCCTTCTGGTACTGGACCATGCTCCTGCTCATCCTCACAACTTGGCAGACTATTTGTCTAGTGAGTTAAGTTTCATCACAGTGAAGTTCTTGCCTCCTAACACCACTTCTCTCATCCAGCCCATTGACCAGCAGGTCATTTCTAACTTCAAAAAACTCTACACAAAGCAGTGTTTCAAAAGTGCTTTGAAATGACCTCAGGCACTGAGTTGACCCTAAGAGAGTTCTGGAGGAATCACTTCAGTATCCTCCATTGTATAAGCCTTATAGGTAAGGCTTGGAGGGAGTGACTTCCAGGACTTTGAACCCTGCTTGGAGACAATTGTGGCCGGATTGTGTCCAACAGAGGTATTTTGAAGGGTTTGAGGCTGACCCTGACGACCCTCTGCCTGTTGTGGAAGGTATTGTGGCATTGGGCAAGTTCCTGGGGTTGGAGGTGAGTGGCGAGGATGTGGAAGAGTTGGTGGAGGACCACAGGGTAGAGCTAACCACTGAAGAACTGCAAGAGCTTCATCTGGAACATGGTAATAATATGGCTGTGTAGTGTAATAATATGGTTGTGTAGTCTAATAATATGGCTGTGTAGTGTAGCCCAGGGAGGGGCTACATACGTGTACCTACATCTACAGGCTACCTACACTGAATTCCTACAAATAAATACTACACACCTCTCTCCCTACATTAAGACTACAAATATTTTAAAGTAAGTAATTAATGTACTGTGGCAGTAAAAGACAAAGAAGGGAAGTAACCCCGGAAAAAGACTTGGTACCTGAAGTCTATGGAAGGGGATTCCCCTTCCAAACAATTGTAACTCTTCCATGCTCTACCCTCCTCCCGTCTTCCACACATCAACAACTCTTCAATAAAGGTAAGTGTCATATTATTATTGTTTTATTCTTCATGTCTCATTGTTTTCTATGTAGATAAATGTATATTTAATGTAAAAAACTTATTTTTTTAATACTTTTGGGTGTCTGGAACGGATTACGTAATTGGATTTACATTATTTCTTATGGTGAAATTGGTTTTGAAAATCGTGAATTTTGAATTTTGGCAGACTCTCTGGAACGGATTAATCACAAATTTCTAGGGTCCACTGTAATTTTGAAAAAATATCATAGATGGATTAAGCAAAATGTCTATATTAAAGTTTTATACGCCTCAGAGTGATTATTTTTGTGTTATTATCGTTATTAATATGGCATCTTCAAGACTAATAACACTCTTAGTGATTTTAACGTGTTCCTGCATGCCAGCACAGGTGCAAGTTGTGGAGTGTAAAGCAGTTAAGTTCAGTGACAAATTGTAGCATTAAGAGTGTAGCAATTAAGCGATAGAAAAAGGATGAAACGAAATAAACTCCTGACAGCATAAGCCACTCTGCCTATCTTCTGCAAGGTATGTAAATGGTGTACGTACACGAGTTCATTTGTACATTATGGTTTTCGTATGAAAGAAGTGATCTAATGCAGTTAGCATTACAAACTCCATTTTCTCTTATACTACTAACATGTCTGAAGGAGGAAAGAATGGGAAGACATTTTCATAGCTGGAGCAAGAATGCCCACCACCATATTCATAATAACATACAGTGGAACCCCGAGTTTCGGGCGTAATCCGTTCCAGGAGCTAGGCCTAAAGTCGAAGCAGCCGAAAGTCGAAGCAATATTTCCCATAAAAAATAATGTACTAAATACAATTAATCCGTTCCAGACACCCAAAAATGTTCACAAAAAAATACATTTTTTAAAGATTAACTATAGTTTTACATACACACAGCACAGATAAATGTGTATAAAGTAATAAATTTATAATTAAACATTTAAATAGCATTTACTTACCTTTATTGAAGAGACTTGCTGGCATCTGGAAGATAGGGAGGAGGAGAGGGGAAGGGAGCACTCATTGTTTGGAAGGGGAATCCCCCTCCATAAGGACTTCAGGTAACAAGTCCCTCTCTGGGGTTACTTCCCTTAGTCTTTAACCCTTTGAGGGTTTTGGCTGTACTAGTACGGCTTATGCGCTGGGGTTTTCCACGTATTAGTACGCATAAATTCTAGCGCCTTCAAATTAAGCGGGAAATGGCTGGTAGGCCTAGAGGTGAGAAAATGGGTCTGCGTGGTCAGTGTGCGCAGTAGGAAAAAAATCGGGGACCCAGTGGTGCATTGTGGGAACGCCATGTTAGTACACCTTGTTCACCATACCTGGCGGTAAGAAACTCCTCACTGTCACTGTCCCCAGTGACAGTTCTAACACCGATGGGAGTGTCAGTGATGATGAGCTTCAAGGTTTTGAGGAGGTTGTGACCGAAACTAGTGACCATAATACCGGTAATATTGAGGAAAACCCGGACGACCCTCAGCCGTCCACCTCCGGTGCTGTGGCATCTTGTTCACGCTCAGTTGTACCAGAACAAAGAGAAAACTGTTATTTACTCATATCCTGGACTCTGATGTGAGCAATGGTGATGATAGTGATAGTGAATATGAACTCCAAGCTCTTCAAAACAGTTCCAGTAGCGAGAGTGGAGCGGAATATTCTCCAGTGAAGTGTCAGTATATACGACGGTACGTATATGCGCTCTGGTAGCGTGCCCTATGCTGTTCCAAGGGGAAGGAGTACATCTCGGAGTACATCCCGTGGGTGCACAACAGGCACAGATAGTGAAAATGAAAATGATAGTGTAGCAATTGGGATGATAAATGTGCATGCATCTGGTGGTGGTAGTGGTGGTGCCAGGCGCGAGGCACCAGCAGTGAGCCATGCTGCCACCCACGCCGCTGACTCACCAGACCTAGAACAAAGGCGACCCTCACCTACCCACCCACCACACCAACCTGCACAACCACAACCTCCACAACCACCTGTAAATATCCAGTACCCACCAGCAAACCGCACCTGGGATTGGCAGGAAGCTGACAATTTTCTTCCCAATCCCCATCAGTTTGATGAAAGTCAAAGTGGAATACGCCCATCTTGTCCACTAGGGAAGAATGCCACTGAACTGGAATGTTTCGAGTTATTTTTTGACGATCCCCTGATGGAAATTATTGTCAGGGAAAGAAACAGATACTACGAGTACATCATGGCAAACACAATACTTTCACCAAAATCACGCCTCAACAAGTGGAAAGAGACAACTGTGGCTGAGATGTATCTTTTCTTTGCCACAATAATGCTTATGCCACATGTGTGTAAGCACAAAGTCAAATCATACTGGTCGACAGACCGCCTGATTGCAACACCAGGTTTCAGTGATATAATATCAGTGAATCGATTTGTGCTACTGTTACGTATGTTACACTTCTCAGACAAAACCAGGCCTGACAGAAACGACAGGTTATATGTATAGTCTTTTGTTGTCCCTGTTGGTGATACTAAGAAATCTAATTTACCTACTTTCTTGTAGTTTTCATGACCTTATGTGTGATTATTGTGTCCTTTTTTCTTATGAGACTTCAAGGACATTTTTAGTACAGTATTTTTAGTCTTTGTAGATTATATTTTTTAGCATTGGGACATTTTGCAGCTTTGGATTTTTGTCATATCTGCACATTTTTAGGTGTGGGCACCATGCTACTTCTGCATATTCCAATATTAGCCAGACAAACTTAATTAACAGCTTCTTTAACTATTCACCATTCGTAGGTCTCTCTCATTCTATGCGGATTCGTTTTATGTGAACTTGCCATTATATTATGTCATTTTTTCTATTGCCATATGCAATTGACATGGTTTGAAAATTAGGCTGAAGATTCCCCTTATGCATAATTGTATTTCCAGGTAACTTCAGTTTATTTTTAGTAGAATTGCTGTTTTATAATTGCAGTGTCTGCTCACTTCTGTCAGACAGCTGTTGAATGAGTGATGGTGAATGTGTTTCCTTCTTTGGGCCATTCTATATTTGTAGGAAATATTAGTTGTGGTATAAAACAAATTTGTATATTTATCATTTTATGATATAATTTTTTCCAAAAGTATAAGTATAAAAATAAGAGTAGGGAGTTTAATTTTTTTATGCAATGCTGTTGAAATAATTTATAAATACAGTATTAATGTTTCCAGAGCCAAGTATATTCACAAGTCAGCACAAATGATCATGGAGGCAGGTGGTGACTCATGGCTTCAGTCGCTCAGATCACTTCCCTATCATGAATGTCATTCACAGCTGATGCGTCTCCCTGGTGTTGGTGCCAAAGTAAGACGAGCTGCATATTATCTTAAAGTAATGCAGTGGAATAAAACATTATTTGTTATATAATGTAATGTAATGTTTGATATAAACTTTCTCTGCTGTTCTAACTGAGCATAAACTTAGATCATTTTTCATTCACCTAATGCCATTATGATAACATCTTGTATATTGTGCCACATACTATCTCCATGATGACATCATCTCATTTCTCAAATAGCTTTATGTGCTGCAGTATTTCAATGCTGAGTTTGTATTACTGGGGATTTTTATTATGAAAATTATGTATAACAAAAAACTACTAATTTCTTTGCAAGTTTATGTCTTAAGTAATAACAAATTAAGCATTTTTGTACATCTAGAGATCATTTTGGTACACTCAGAGAAAAGTGCCAATCAATTTATGCTATTGTATTGTGCCAGGATGGCTAGAGCTGAAGCTCCAAGCCCCATATGTTTTGCATATTTTGTAGTCCCTTGTTGACACACCTCTCCCATACATGTATTCTCATTATGCATGATAAATGGTTTAAAACCGACAAGTTGAAGATTGAGACACTTATGCAACATATGGGAATCTTTATTGAAGAAACGTTTCACCACACAATGGCTTCATCAGTCCAGTGCAAAGCTGAAAGGTGTAAGGAGAGGAGGAGTTTGAGGCAATCAGTCCCTCAACCTGGAGTCGATGTGTTCAGTCCATCAACCTTGTAGAAAGTACAGCATAGGGCAGTAGAAGTGGCTTATATACTGTAGTCAGGTGAGGCGAAGCAGGAGGCGGTGGGGTCATAGTGGAACCATCCACTAGTTTAAGTAGGTCTTTGTCCAACCTTATTTAGACATGCTGGATATATGAAACTTGAAGCACGGTGTAAGACGAGTGTTACTCCACCGCTGACAGTGCAGCAGTGGCGTGACACTTTATGGTCATGCAATGCCTTGGCTTTATTTATTCTCACTGTTACACATAAACATGACTATCTGTCTGTCTCTGTGTTTGTCTATCTGTCTGTCTAGCTTTGTCTTTGTTTATCTCTGTCTCTGTTTATCTGTCTTCCTGTGTCTCTGTCTGCTTGTCTCTCTGTCTCAGAGAGAGAGCTGCTCATGAACCAACAGGTATTACACATGATGCAGAGTCGTCACGTCTGATTCCTGAACAAGTGAAAATGTGTATTACTTGCCAGTCTTGCTTATTATGCCTTATATCTACAAGCACAGTATAGCACTTTGTCTGGATTTTTTTTGGGTTATCCTAGGTAATTTACACTATGTATAATTGTATTTGTGTGTACCTGTGAGACAGAGACAGATAGATACAAACAGACAGATGGAGATAGAGATAGCCAAAGTCAGCCGGCCACCCAGCCAGCCGGCCACCCAGCCAGCCGGCCACCCAGCCAGCCAGCATGCCACCCAGCCAGCCGGCCTGCTGAACACGTATTACACATGTTCCAGAATTGTTTCTCTTAGGGCATAGGTTATAGGACATTCTGGCAGGATGACACTACCAGTGGTATCAAAATTGAAAGGATGTTGCACAAATGTTGCACATGGGTTATTATCGATTTTTTTTTATATTTCCTCAACCACTTGTGGCCACATCCATCTCAAAGTCACTAAACTCAGGATCATCATCACTTTCTTCTTAAAAGGGAAGTGTTAATATGATGACATAAGTGAATCTCTGGTGTTTGCCATGCTGTTTGCTATAGCTGGTGCTCAATTGAACTGGTGCTCCCACATGATACTAAGTGGTCCCAGATTTTTTTAATATTGCGCACACCAAGTGTTAAGACCCATTGTGTACTGACCAGGCATCTCTGGCCAATCGTGCCAGATTTGGAGGCAGGAAAAATAAAACGTTGATTTACGTTTGGAGCGCTAGCGGTAACAACGTAGATCTACGTTTGGACAGTTAAGGGGTTAACCTGTGTACTTTAAATTTTGCCACATGCAGGCAATTTTATTTCCAGGTATGCCACAGTTTATAATATAGAAAATACAGTAGGGCCCCACTTTACGGCATTCCGCTAATATGGACATTTCAAATTATGACCAAAACTCTCTCTATACGCCTTCCCCCACCTGACTTTCTAATACAGTCACCACACCCCACCCGGTTTGTTTACATTTTCCATGAGCTTCGTGAGCACCGCGTCTCTCCATTTTGTCTGGAAACCTTCCAAAATTTCAAGTGTTTTAAAGTTATTTCATGTTTTATGTATATTTTTCTTCTTTCAACAAACTGGCCATATCCTACAGAGGCAGGGTGGCCCAAAAAGAAAAAACAAAAGTTTCTCTTTTTAACTTTAGTAATGTATACATGAGAAGGGGTTACTAGCCCCTTGCTCCTGGCATTTTAGTTGCCTCTTATGACACGCATGGCTTAACAGGGGAAGAATTCTATTCCACTTCCCCATGGAGATAAGAGGAAATAAACAAGAACAAGAACTAGTAAGAAAATAGAAGAAAACCCAGAGGGGTGTGTGTATATAAATGCTTGTACATGCATGTGTAGTGTGACCTAAGTGTAAGTAGAAGTAGGAAGACATACCTGAAATTTTGCATGTTTATGAGACAGAAAAAAAAGACACCAGCAATCCTACCATCATGTAAAACAATTACAGGTTTCTGTTTTACACTCACTTTGCAGGACGGTACTACCTCCCTGGGTGGTTGCTGTCTACCAACCTACTACCTAGAATGTTTTATATACGTATATGTACTCTGAGGCTCAAGTTAGGGTGTGTAGGAGAGAGGGAGATTACTTCCCAGTAAAAGTAGGTCTTAGACAGGGATGTGTAATGTCACCATGGTTGTTTAATATATTTATAGATGGGGTTGTAAAAGAAGTAAATGCTAGGGTGTTGGGGAGAGGGGTGGGATTAAATTTTGGAGAATTAAATGCAAAATGGGAGTTGACACAGTTACTTTTTGCTGATGATACTGTGCTTATGGGAGATTCTAAAGAAAAGTTGCAAAGGTTAGTGGACGAGTTTGGGAGAGTGTGTAAAGGTAGAAAGTTAAAAGTGAACATAGATAAGAGTAAGGTGATGCGGGTATCAAACGATTTAAATAAAGAAAAATTGGATATCACATTGGAGAGAGGGATTATGGAAGAAGTAAATGTTTTCAGATATTTGGGAGTTGACGTGTCAGCGGATGGGTTTATGAAGGAGGTTAACCATAGAATTGATGAAGGAAAAAAGGTGAGTGGTGCGTTGAGGTATCTGTGGAGACAAAAAAAGTTATCCATGGAGGCAAAGAAGGGAATGTACGAAAGTATAGTCGTACCAACACTCTTATATGGGTGTGAAGCATGGGTTGCAAATGCTGCAGCAAGGAGGAGGCTGGAGGCAGTGGAGATGTCCTGTCTAAGGGCAATGTGTTGTGTAAATATTATGCAGAAAATTCGGAATGTGGAAATTAGGAGAAGGTGTGGAGTTACTAAAAGTATTTGTCAGAGGGCTGAAGAGGGGTTGTTGAGGTGGTTTGGTCATTTAGAGAGAGAATGGATCAAAGTAGAATGACTTGGAGAGCGTATAAATCTGTAGGGAAGGAAGGCGGGGTAGGGGTCATCCTAGAAAAGGTTGGAGGGAAGGGGTAAAGGAGGTATTGTGGGCGAGGGGCTTGGACTTCCAGCAAGCATGTTAGATAGGAGTGAATGGAGACGAATGGTTTTTGGGACATGACGATCTGTTGGAGTGTGAACAGGGTAACATTGTGTGAAGGGATTCAGGGAAACCAGTTAATTGATTTAGTTGGACTTGAGTCCTGGAAATGGGAAGTACAATGCCTGCACTTTAAAGGAGGGGTCTGGGACAATTCTCAGCTGTTGTATCTGAGCTCCTCTGCAAAGACAGTGATTATGTATGTGTATGGTGATAGTGTTGAATGATGATGAAAGTATTTTCTTTTTGGGGATTTTCTTTCTTTTTGGGTCACCCTGCCTCGGTGGGAGACGACCGACTTGTTGAAAAAAAAAATGTACTCTGATAATTATACTTATGTGTACCTGTACCTAAATAAACTTACACACTGTGCTGGCATGCAGTTATACAATAAAATCACTAAGTGTCTTAATAGTCTTGAGGATGCCATATTAATAATGATAATAATAATATGCAATAATAATCACTCTGAGGCAAATTAAATGTCGTATATAAACATTTTAATTAACCAATATTGGTTAATTGTTTTTCAAAATTATATAATAAACATGCTACATAACATATAAACAATAAATTAGCATTAATATGAGATGTTATGTGTATGAACCAAAACCCGATGCTTTCATCTGCTTGTTTACATAACTCCGCTTTTCTCCACTCTCATTTACTCGTTCTCTCTCTCGTTTATTCATTTTACCTCGTTTACTCACCTCTCACCCTACATTGAAACTACAAATATTTTAAGGTAAGTAATGAGTGTACTGTATACGCAATTTATCGCTCTAGGGCGCTTTAAATGTCGTAGTATATTACACGTGAGTGGGGTGGCCTGGCCTGGGATGGCTGGCTACCATACCTCCCGCACCTGACTTCTTACAATAAATACTACTCACCTCTCACCCTACATTAAGACTACAAATATGTAATTTAAGGTAAGTAATGAGTGTACTGTGTATGTACAGTGGACCCTCGGTTTTTGTACAGCTCCCAACTCGAACAATTATGTAAGTGTATTTTTGTAAGTGCTTTTGTAAGTGTATTTTTGTGGGTCTGAAACGACTAATCTAATTTACATTCGTCCTTATGGGAACAAATTTGTTCGGTAACGGCACTCAAACAGCATTCTGGAAAGAATTATCGATGAAAACCGAGAGTCCAAAGTATTTTACTTTTTATTGTTTTTAAAGCCTAGTTCTATTGCTAACTTAATATATGTTAGTGCAAACTTGTTATCTGGCATTTATATGCAGTTATACATAAGTGGAAAAAATGGCGTTCTGCTTTCTGGCGATGTCCACTTTCCGGTGGTAGCCTGGAACCTAACCTGCCATATAAGTGGGGCCCTACTGCAATTGTCACTTTAGCCAATTCTGCTTAAGGACAACAATAACTAATTGTATACATTCAGTAGGGTTTGTGCAATATGTAATCCAGCAATATGTGCTTATAATAGACATTATGTACAGTAAATAACTTTTGTGAATACAGTGGTACCCCGAGTTTCGAACTATTCCCAACTAGACCAATTATGTAAGTGTATTTTTGTAAGTGCTTTTGTAAGTGTATTTTTGGGGGTCTAAACAGACTAATCTAATTTACATTATTCCTAATGGGAACAAATTCGTTCGGTGATGGCACTTGAACAGCATTTTGGAACGAAGAAAGTTCGAAACTCGGGGTTCCACTGTACTACTATTTGCTTTACCTTTATTTTGTGAGAGAGAGAGGTATAATCATAGCTTGATACTACCAGTATATTAAGCACTCTTCTTTATCAGGGAGAAGAACCTGAACATTGACCAAACATAATTCAACATGCCATTGCTTAATTTCCTTCTCTTGAGTTACTGAGAAAGGTGATTTATAAACCCAAGGGGTACATGTGACATTTTACGCTATAAAATCTTGAATAATAGTTACAGTAATTTTCTCTGATGTACAAAAAAAATGTTGAGAAATAAATTGCTTAATGTTTTGCAGGTGAGTGACTGCATCTGCCTTATGTCTATGGGTCACCTAAGTGCCATTCCTGTCGACACCCATGTATTTAAGATCGCTGCTAGAGACTACCTGCCTCATCTACGCACCTGCAAAACTGTTACTGAGAAAGTTTATCGTGAAATTGCTGATCACTTTCGAAATGTATTTGGAGAATATGCTGGATGGGCTCATTCAGTAAGACAAATGATTATGCAGTACAGTAGTATTTCTCTTATTTGGAACTCTGTTACTATTCTAAATTTTCCCAGATATAGATAATAAATTTTTTATATTCAAAATGGTCTATGATAGTGAATCCAGAATTTTCCAAATAAGACCAAAAACTACCAATATGGAACAGTAAACACTTAAAATTTAGAATTTTCCAGGAGAGAATACTTTTCAAAATGTTTAATTTGTAATACAGCCTCTCCTCACTTAGTGACATACTCGTTTACTGATGACTCGGACTTACGACGGGCTCTCTGACCAGTATGTATACCTAAATAATGTATATTCGAGCTGATTTCCTCTATTCTGTTTATTACAATATACAGTACACTACTGTATAAACATTTAAAAATATTCTAAAATTGTTATAATTGGTGCAAAGGTGACATTAAAACAATATCAAAGATGGTTGACACAAACCCATCTCCATTATAGTATGCTCCTTGCTTAATGACGAATTTGTTAACCGACGTGGTCTTAAGAACGGAACTCCGTCATTAAGTGAGGAGAGACTGTATTATCTAAAATTTAGCATTTATGAATACTTTAAGTGCAAAAATTTTTATTACACCTGGGAAAGTTTTTCTAATTTTCAAAAAGAAGTACAGTGGACCCTCGGTTTTCATTGAAAATTCTTTCCAGAATGCTGTTTGAGTGCCATTACCGAACGAATTTGTTCCCATAAGGACAAATGTAAATTAGATTAGTTGTTTCAGAACCCCAAAAATACATTTACAAAAGCTCTTACAAAAATACATTTACATAAGTGTTCGAGTTTGGAGGTGAACGAAAACCGAGGGTCCACTGTACAATTATGTATGATTATACTCATAGTACAGTGGAACCCCGGTCTTTGAACTTAATTGGTTCGTAGATGGTGTTCGAACTGCAAAAAGTTCAATGTCCAAAATAGTATTTCCCAGACTTTAATTATCAGCCTTACATACTGGAGGATATTGAACTGACTCTTCTAAAAAGTCTCTTGAGAGTTTCGTCAGTTCTAAAGGTCAATTCAAAACACTTTTGAAACAGGGCTTTCATGTAAAGTTTTTTACAACTGAATTTTAAACAAGTCAGCACATTTGGACTACAGAAAAATGTTCAAAGACCATATAATTTTTTTCTGAACAGAATTGTTCAGACTCCAGTTTCTTTGAGGTCCAGTACATTTGAACACCAAGGTTCGACTGTAATTAGTATTTTCTAAGTTCCACTTCTATAAACCAATACAAGGAAGAGCAACTTGTCTATTTATTTAATTTTCTTTTTGGGGATTTTCTTTCTTTTTGGGTCACCCTGCCTCGGTGGGAGACGGCCGACTTGTTGAAAAAAAAAAAAAAAAAAACACAAATATAGACTCTGATCTCTCTTATGCCCACTTTGGCCTTTGTTTCAGTCTGCCATGAGCATGCACACGTGTTCTTCCCTACTGACTCACTGAGGAGACCCCCAAGCACCACTCACTCACTTGTCTCTGTTTAGTCAAGCTCTGCTATTTTCATATTGAACTTTTATTGTTTTATAGAGATCCACCTTGCTACTCTCTCCTGAAAGACAATGATCTATGTATATTTTGTTGGGTGCATAAGCTGTGTTTTAGTATATGTTCAGTATGTTTATTTAAGGTAGGTAGTAGGTTGGTAGACAGTAACCGCCCAGGGAAGTAGAGTAGGGCCCCGCTTTTCAGCGTTCCGTTCATATGGCGAGTTCAAATTATGACCAAAACTTTTGTATATGCCGAGCGGTCTTTCAGATACGGCGCGTGCCACCCGGTTTGTTTACATTTTCCGTGAGCACATCTCTCTATTATGTAATAATCACTCTTGGGCACATTAAATGTCCAATTTTACGTCAATATAGACATTTTCATTAATCCATCTATGATATTTTCTTCAAAATTATATAAGAAACACGTTACATAGCATATAAACATGCTGTTTATATGCTATGTAGGTGTGGTTGCCGGACAGAGGGAAAACATTAGTAATACAGTGGTACCTCGGTTTACGATTTTAATCCGTCAGAGAGGGCATATTTTAAGGCGAAACAATCGTAAAACGAATCAATTTTCCCCATAAGAAATAATGGAAATAAATTTAATCCGTCCAAGACTTCCAAAAGTAGTTAAATAAAATATTTTTTAGAACTTTTGGACATTAAATAATACACAATTTAATAAAGAATACATAAATACATGCAAATATTGTACAATAACATGTCACTTACATTTATTGAAGAGTTGTTGATGTGTGGAGGACGGGAGGAGGGAGAAGGTGGAGTAGTATGCTAGTGTTTGGAAGGGAATCCCTTCCATTAACACTGCAGGTGGTAAGTTCTTTTCTGGGGTTACTTCCCTTTTTCTTTGAATGCCACTAGGACCAGCTTGAGAGTCACTAGACCTCTTTCTAACAACAAATTTGTCCAGGAGATCTGTGTCTGGCGATTCTTTAACACATCCCTGAAATGACACACCACTGTGTCATTGTACAGGTTGCCAGCACGGCCTGCAACAGCATGGTTAGGGTGATATTCATCCATAAATGCTTGCACATCACTCCATTTGGCACAGATCTCCCTAATCCTTGAAGAAGGCACATTCTTCCATTTTTGTTCCACCTCCACCTCCTCCTCTGAACCATTGTCCTGACCTCTGCTCTCTTGTTCCAGTTGCTGTTGAAGCTCTTGCAGATCTTCAGTGGTTAGCTCTTCCTTGTGCTCCTCCACCAACTGTTCCACATTGTCACCACTCACCTCTAACCCCCAAAGACTTGCCCAATTCCACAATTTCTTCCAAAACAGGCTCAGGCTCAGGCTCAGGCTCAGGGTTCTGAGGCTCAGCCCCAAAACCTTCAAAATCCCTCCCTAGGACACAGTCTGGCCACAATTTTCCCCAGGCAGAGTTCAAAGTCCTGGTAGTCACTCCTCCCAAGCCTTACCTATAAGGTGTACACAATGCAGCATATGGAAATGGTTTTCCAAAATTCTCTTAGGGTTATGTTCATGTCTGTGGTCACATCAAAGCACTTTTGAAACATTGCTTTGGTATAGAGTTTTTAAAGTTGGAAATGACCTGCTGGTCCATGGGCTGGAGGAGAGGAGTGGTATTAGGGGCAAGAACTTCACTTTGATGAATTTAAACTCCTCCACAATTTTCTCTACCAAGTTTGGAGGATGACAAGGAGCATTGTCCATTATCAGGAGGCACTTAAGTGGCAAATTATTGTCCAATAGATATTTCTTCACACTGGGGCCAAACACTTCATTGAACCAATCTAAGAAAATGTCCTTTGTGACCCAAGCCTTTTGTTAGACTTCCACATCACACACAAGTTAGACTTGCTGACACCGCATCTGCCAAACACTCGGGGATTTTCAAAAGATACACTAGTAAAGGCTTCACTTTGCAATCACCACTTGCATTGGCACAAAGCATCAACGTTAGCCTGTCTTTCATAGGCTTATGTCCTGGCTGTGCCTTTTCCTCCTGAGTAATGTAGGTCCTGTTGGGCATTTTCTTCCAAAACAGGCCTGTTTCATCAATTAAACACTTGTTGGGGGAGGAATTGTTCAGCCTCTAGGTACTCCTGGAATTCAGGAACATATTTTTCACCGCACTTTTGTCAGAACTGGCTCCCTCACCATGCCTCACAACACTATGTATGCCACTTGATTCTTAAATTTGTAAAACCAGCCTCTGCTGGCTTTAAATCGCTCACTTCAGCACTCGTTGCAGGCATTTTCTTAAGGAGATCATCATGCAACTGCCTTGCTTTTCACATATTATTCCCTCGAAACAGTATCTCCTGCTAACTGTTTCTCGTTGATCCACACCAACAACAACCTTTCCACATTTTCCACCACTTGTGGTCTCTGTTTTGTGATCACAGATGCACCTTTGCAACAACAGCTTCCTTGATTTTACTTGAATATTTCTTATCCACAATGGTAGCGATGGTAGAATAGGGTTTACCATACAGCCTGGCTAGCTCACTGATACGCACTCCACTTTCATATTTTTCTATTATCTCCTTCTTCACTTCTATCGTACATATATTTCTGTTCCTCTTTGCCACAGGCTTAGCACTAGGATCTTTCCTTGGACCCATGGTAGCTTATTTAGCAGTTGCAAACACTAAAAACAGCAGTGGAATAATGACAATATACTGGTATGAATGCGTGGGTGTGGGTGGGTGGTCGCTCTCGCTTGTAAACAATAGCACTGACGCTCCCTGGAGTGCGCTCAGCTGGGCGCAGCGGACAGGTCCGGTACGAATGTCGGTAACGAAGCAAACATCGTAAACCACAAACAAATTTCTTACGTTATAAATATCGGTTACCGAAAATAACGTAAGGTGATAACATCGTAAACCGGGGTTCCACTGTACTAATAATAATCACTCTTGGGCACATTAAATGTCTTATTTTATGTTAATATAGACATTTTCATTAATCATCTATGATATTTTCTTCAAAATTATATAAGAAACACGTTACAAAGCATATAAACATGCTGTTTATATGCTATGGTGTTGCCGGGCGGAGGGAAAACATTATGTAATACTAATAATAATCACTCTTGGGCACATTAAATGTCTTATTTTACGTTAATATAGACATTTTCATTAATTCATCTATGATATTTTCTTCAAACTTATTTAAAAAACACGTTACATAGCATATGAACATGAAACATACACATACAGAATAAAAATTGACAAATATGAGATTTGTTTACCAAGCGACTTTGTAGGAGTGTCAGAAGAATTACGTTTTCTGTAGTCAAACACTGAGGGATAACTGTAGAAAAATATTCCTTTCATATGCCTTCACTCTATATATAGCTATTCACGACCCTTGTGGGTTTAGCACTTCTTTTTTATTATGATAATAATAATAATACTATCATTAACTCTAAAAATAGTGTGTTGCATGAGAATGGGAGTGTTGCTGTTTGTTTATTTTGTACTAACTTGTACACAATGTATTGTGAGGTAATTATTATTATTATTCTTTTGAGGTTAAAGTTTCACAAACTCTTACAAACGTATGTGAATGAACTAAAAGTGGACACGTATTAATCGCATTCATTTCGCCTGACCGAGTGATGCACTACCTGTTCAGTTTGTTTTTACCTTGTCTGAACTCCGTATCCTAGGTAGTAGGTTGGTAGACAGCAGCCGCCCAGGGAGGTACTATCGTCCTGCCAAGTGAGTGTAAACAGAAGCCTGTAATTGTTTACATGATGGTAGGATTGCTGGTGTCTTTTTTCTGTCTCATAAACATGCAAGATTTCAGGTACATCTTGCTACTTCTACTTACACTTAGGTCACACTACACATTCATGTACGTACAAGCATATATATACACACCTCTCTGGGTTTTCTTCTATTTTCTTACTAGTTCTTGTTCTTATTTCCTCTCTCCATGGGGAAGTGGAACAGAATTCTTCCTCCGTAAGCCATGTGTGTCGAGGCGACTAAAATGCCGGGAGCAAGGGGCTAGTAACCCTTCTCCTGTATATATTACTACGTAAATGTAAAAGGAGAAACTTTCGTTTTTCCTTTTGGGCCACCCTGCCTCGGTGGGAGACGGCCGACGTGTTGAAAGAAAGAAGAGCAACAACTCCGTATCTCGTTCTCTCTCTCATTAACTAGTTGGCTCTCATTGACTATGGCGTCTAAGCTTAGTTGTGATAAAAAGAGGAGTCGTAAGCCTCTTACTTTAAGTGCCAAGTTAGAAATGATTAAACTCAGTGAATGATTTTTTTGGGTTATCCTAGGTTCTCTACGCATATTCTGCTATGTATGATAATCTATGTAACTGTATTTGTGTATACCTGAATAAACTTACTAACAAGGTATATGTTGATTGCTGAGATAGCCATCAAATACAGTTACATATAGCAGCATATGTGTAGGAACCAGATAACCAAAGTGTCATCTAACACTCTTGCTAGGAGCTAATGCTGCTGGGGATTGCAAGTTAAAACCTATGATAATTTATCACTCAGAGAATCCTAGGGCCCTAAAGAACTACGCAAAAGGTAGCCTCCCTGTTTATTATAAATCCAATTCGAAAGCTTGGATGACTACTGATCTTTTCGTAAATTGGTTCACAGACTATTTTAAGCCTACAGTTGAGGCTTACTGCAAGGAAAAGAACATTCCTTTTAATGTTTTACTTGTTTTAGACAATACCCTGCCACTCACTTCTCACACATCAATGTTAATACTTTAAGGTAAGTAATAAGTGTACTCTGTGTGTATCTTACTTTTTATTGTGTTTTTTAATGCCTAGTGCTATTGCTAACTTAATATAAGTTAGTGTAAGCTTGTTGTCTGGCATTTATATGCATTTAGAAGTGGAAAAAAATGGCGTTCTGCTTTTTGGTGATGTCTACTTTAAGGCACTAGCCTGGAACCTAACCTGCCGTATAAGTGGGGCCCTATTGTACTACCGTCCTGCCAAGTGAGTGTAAAATGAAAGCCTGTAATTGTTTTACATGATGGTAGGATTGCTGGTGTCTTTTTTCTGTCTCATAAACATGCAAGATTTCAGGTATGTCTTGTTACTTCTACTTACACTTAGGTCACACTACACATTCATGTACAAGCATATATATACACCCCTCTGGGTTTTCTTCTATTTTCTTACTAGTTCTTATTCTTATTTCCTCTTATCTCCATGGGGAAGTGGAACAGAATTCTTCCTCCGTAAGCCATGCATGTCGTAAGAGGCGACTAAAATGCCGGGAGCAAGGGGCTAGTAGCCCCTTCTCCTGTATATATTACTAAATGTAAAAGGAGAAACTTTCGTTTTTCCTTTTGGACCACCCCGCTTCGGTGGGAAACGGCCGACATGTTGAAAGAAAGAAAGAAAGAAGTAGGTTGGTAGACAGCAACCGCCCAGGGATGTACTACCGTCCTGCCAAGTGAGTGTAAAACGGAAGCCTGTAATTGTAGGATTGCTGGTGTCTTTTTACTGTCTCATAAACATGCAAGATTTCAGGTACATCTTGCTACTTCTACTTACACTTAGGTTACACTACACATGCATGTACAAGCATATATATACACACCCCTCTGGGTTTTCTTCTATTTTCTTACTAGCTCTTGTTTAATTCCTCATATCTCCATGGGAAAGTGGAACAGAATTCTTCCTCCATAAGCCATGCATGTCATAAGAGGCAACTAACATGCCGGGAGCAAGGGGTTAGTAGCCCCTTTTCCTGTATACATCTCTAAAGTTAAAAAGAGAAACTTTCGTTTTTCATTTTGGGCCTCCCTGCTTTGGTGGGATGTGGCTAGTTTGCTGAAAGAAAGATGTTTAGCTAAACCTACAGTGGATTTAAAGGAGGACTTAAATTCTCAAAGTACTTGTGTGATGTGATAAATGGTTTTGAAAACCGACAAGTTGAAGAATTGAGATACTTATGCAACATATGGGAATCTTTATTGAAGAAACGTTTCGCCACACAGTGACTTCATCAGTCCAATACAAAGCAGGAAGGTATAAGAAGAGGAGTAGTTTGAGGTAATCAGTCCCTCAGCCTGGAATCGATGTGTTCTGTCCATCACTCTTGTAGGAAGTACAGCATAGGGCTAGAGAAGTGGCTTATATACTGTTGTCAGGCGAGTCGAAGCAGGAGGAGGCGGGATCACAGTGGGACTATCCACTAGTGTAAGTAGGTCTTCGTCCAAAGGTTGGACAAGAGTTGAAGAATTCTTTGTATCAAGATTCCATGATGTTGCAGTGTCCCACTGTGATCCCGCCTCCTCCTGCTTCAACTCACCTGACAGCAGTATATAAGCCACTTCTCTGGCCCTATGCTGTACTTCCTACAAGAGTGATGGACTGAACACATCTATTCCAGGCTGAGAGATTGATTACCTCAAACTCCTTCTCTCCTTATACCTTCCTGCTTTGTATTGGACTGATGAAGCCACTGTGTGGTGAAACATTTCTTCAATAAAGATTCCCATATGTTGCATAAGTGTCTCAATACTGGTGAGATATTTTTATGGTTCAGGTTCCTTTCAACTGTACTTTTTGCTAAATGGTTGTCATACCTATTCCCACAGTGTCTAGAGTCCCCTCAGTGCTTCTCCACAAATCTATCTCTTCTAGTCAGTCTTCTAGTTGTCTGCTAGTTTCTCCTCACTGAAATCTCACTCACAACTCGCTACCTAAACTGCAATTGCAGTTTTTAACACATGGTCATCTCCAACCCAGGTAGGGTGACCATAAAACAATGAAACACATTCACCATCATTCATTCAATAGCTGTCTTGTGAGAAGTATGCTAACGTCACTTTCAGATGACCCTCTGAACCTCAGCCTCAACATTATTATTATTATCATTTTTTTTTTTCAATGAACTGGTTACGTATATGGTTAATTTTAGGAGATGAGATGATTTTTTAAGGGCCGGCTAAGGCTGAGAAGTGAACTCAGTTATTTAAAGTCAGATTTCTTTCAATTTTGGTGTACGTTAAGAAACATCTTTCGATCATACATTGCCCAAGTTTCAATAAGATAGTCCAACAAACAAATGAGATCCAATTCCCTAGATCAAGAGCAAGAGCCCCTCACCAGCGTCAAGGAACCTCCCTTGAGGTCCGCTTGCATCTGAAAATTTCGCTTGCCTATCAAAGCAAAAAATCGACCGATTGACTGCTCGTGTCTGGAAAAACTCACACATGGATGTGCAAGCAGGGGACTTTTTGCAGTTTCTAGTAGTGAATTCTGGATCTTAGGGCCCTTTATGTGCACTGCATTTTTTCAAAAGGTGAAATGGACACGAGGGGTGCTGAAGAGTATTTTGTACCTTGTGTTATACCTGTGTTCTGCTGTAGCTATCAAGAAGTTTGAGTGGAGGGTTTATATTGGAGTTCAATGTTCTGTATATATAGTAAGCACAATAATATGAGTGTATATTTTGTAAATTAAGTAAGTTCAAGCTCTTGAAAAGCGGTGGGGTGTGTTGTCTGGTGCAGGAGTAGAATTGTCATATGCTAGCATCCCTGGCAGACTAACAAATGCTTTTAACATATTTGAGGCATTATCTGTAACACTGAGAACATCTTGCCTTCAAATTAAAAGTAGAAATGACATCCTGTTGTGACTAATGAATGTTCTCAGCTGAGTGGGGTTCCTTGGAAACAGGTACATTTAAGCATGCCTGTCAGTAGCTGGAAGTTGGATAATGTAGTGACATGTAACTCCTATCTTAGTTTGCACTTCACAACTTGACTAGATGTCAGCTGTCAAACTGATAGAGTTGGCTTTGCTGAGCTTATATTTTTTTAATGAGCTGTGAAGTGCTGATGACACATTAGGAAAGAGGGTGGCATTTAATTATTTGCACTGTACTAATGAAGTCATGAAAATGTTGATACTTGACCCACTGGTTGACAGTTGTTATCAGTGAAAGCAACAAACTTGCTGGATGCTTCCTACTGATGGGGATCATTGTGTGCCCATTGTTTGCTGAAAACCTTGACAAACCTTTCCAGTAAGAGTTACTGCTACTCGGTTGGTTGTTTGAGTTGTTCAAGAATTACAGAATGATGCCTTTGCAGATGCAAACATTATAGGCAATGTGAATAAAAACTAAACCACACCATTTCTATGATCATCTTGTTTTTGTTTTGCTATTCATTTGTTGAATATCAGACAACCAAGTTTATGATAGATTCAGTACAAGGTCACCCTTAATGACGGTTACCTATCTAAATTTGTTTTTCAACAAGCCGGGCGTATCCCACCGAGGCAGGGTGACCTAAAAAGAAAAACGAAAGTTTCTCTCTCTAAATTTTGTAATGTATACAGGAGAAGGGGTTACCAGCCCCTTGCTCCCAGCATTTCAGTCGCCTCTTATGACACGCATGGCTTACAGAGGAAGAATTCTGTTTCACTTCCCCATGGAGAACTATCTTGATATTATATATACGTAATAGATTACCAAATTAAAATTAACCAGATTTTGGATAAGCAAATACAGTGGAACCTCGGTTGTTGACTGTATTACTTGTCAAACAAATCAGTTTTTGAACGAAGAATTCAAGAAAAAATTTCCTGGTTTTCGTACGTTCTCTTAGTTGTCAACCGACAATACGAACAGCTCGGGCACATGCTCATGGAATGTGACTGGACAGTGAGTCGACAGCGTGGGTCTGACTCGATATAGCCACTAACTCGCGTGCTGTAAACGTCTCTTGAGCTTTTGTTGTGCATCTTGTGAACTTTTTTGTTATTTTGCAGTTTTGGTGCAATTTTTTTTATTGTGAGATAAGCCATTGGCATTGCACTTGTCAAGGAAATGTGTGCTAAATGGTGTGAAGTGGAGGACTTTGCTGTCTTTGGTGGTCTTTGTGGTTGTGGTGGTGGATTAGTTGGTGATGGTGGTTGTAGTGGTGGATTAGTTGGTGGTGGTAGTGATGGTGGTAGTGATGGTGGTGGTGGATGGTGGTATGGTGGATGGTGGTATGGTGGTGGTGGATGGTGGTATGGTGGTGGTGGATGGTGGTATGGTGGTGGTGGATGGTGGTATGGTGGTGGTGGATGGTGGTATGGTGGTGGTGGTGGTTTAGACAAGTGTTAAGATGGAGCCTGAAACAAACCTCGCTGGACAGGTTTTTAGTGAGACAAAGAACCAGTGAGCCAGAACAAGGTTTTAGTGGTAAAAAGAGACAAAAAAGAGAAACAACACCAGAAGGACAGTTGCCTGACATATTAATAGAAGGGGACTCTCTTCCAAGCAGTAACATACCCCCCTCCTCTCCTCCACCTCCTGCTTCCAGTATGTCATTAGCTCTCCTTTGACAAGTAAGAGGCAGTTAAATTTTAATTTACTGTACAGTATTTCAGTTAAAGTTTCTTTTAGTATTCATTTTTAAAGTTTTATGTAACAGTACATTTTTAATAAATGATTATATTGTCATTTGGGGTCTGGAATGGATTAATTCTATTTACATTATTCTTTATAGAAAAAAATTGCTTTGGTTGTCTTCCATTTTGATTGTCGAATTAACATCTGGAAAGAATTAAATTTAACAACCGAGGTTCCACTACAAATTTTTCTATATTTGTATTTACAAGTATATCTGTATTTGGCCCTATCCCTGTCCACACCTAATTTTCGCAATCCAAGCTCCCTGCATAATATTCACACTATGTGTTGTGGGGGTTCTTTGCATAGATTTGGTAATAAATACTAACGATGAGCTTGGTATGGTAGCGTTTTAATGAGGCGTTAGATATATGGGAGCTGAGAGCCTATGCCTATGTCCGCCTGCTATGCCTATCCGAGTGGAACTGAACTGCTAGGCCCGCACGGCACTGGGGCGTTCAAAGGCAGGCCTATGATTGGCTAATGCCAGATCACATGGGCAGAGGTAGGTGATCACGTGAACAGCAATGGCTTAGCCATTAGAAATACGAACCGTACAGCTCGGGCATGCTACGTATGGCATCTCGACATACAACTATACAAACTAAGGACGACAGGCATACAACTCTCAGCTGATTCTATACAATGTCAAAGTACACAACAGTTGAACATTATACTTCACATGGATATTATCGTGACAGAACAATCTACATTACTATATGATGCATCATGATACATAGGAATTAATTAAATGAGCTCATTTCTAGAAAATCATGATAAAAGAGATAAAAAAAAATTTTGTTCGATCGAACTGTCTTCATGTGATCTACGAATTCTGAGGAAATATATTTACAAGAAGGTAGTGATTAACAGACAAGGTAGATCTGGTGCACTCAAATCTATACTGTTAATTCTCAGAACTCGGAGAGAACGTGAACACATAAAAAAAAAAAATTTCAATAATACTAAGTAGTTTATTATAACACACAGTTAAACGCTTACTACATATTTATCTATACAGGTTATTTACATTTAACCCCAACTCTGCTAGGGTGAGATTGATATAGGCTGTATGATTATCATCTCTGGGTGGATCAAACTCTGTTACAATAGGTAACTCAACTTCTGTTTGAGGAGGATCTACACTGGTATCCACAAATGATACTTGAGGATTTCTCAACACTTGTCGTGTACGTAGGGAATAACGACATTCAGGTTGATCTGACTGATCATTAGAGGTAGAGGGAACAGCAACAGGAGAATTATCAGATTCTGTCTCACTTGTCTGATTGTGAGGGGTGTCAGGGACTTTGTCATCATCATCGCATACTAACTTCATATGATCTAAATGAGATTCTTTAAACTGACCCGTACTAATTTCTCTAACTTTATACTTCTTCTTTCTTCTTTCTTTCAACACGTCGGCCATCTCCCACCGAGGCAGGGTGGCCCAAAAGGAAAAACGAAAGTTTCTCCTTTTACATTTAGTAATATATACATGAGAAGGGGTTACTAGCCCCTTGCTCCCGGCATTTTAGTCGCCTCTTACGACACGCATGGCTTACGGAGGAAGAATTCTGTTCCACTTCCCCATGAAGATAAGAGGAAACAAGAACAAGAACTAGTAAGAAAATAGAAAAAAACCCAGAGGGGTGTGTATATGTATATGCTTGTACATGAATGTGTAGTGTGACCTAAGTGTAAGTAGAAGTAACAAGACATACCTGAAATCTTGCATGTTTATGAGACAGAAAAAAAACACCAGCAATCCTACCATCATGTAAAACAATTACAGGCTTTCGTTTTACACGCACTTAGCAGGACGGTAGTACCTCCCTGGGTGGTTGCTGTCTACCAACCTACTACCTGCAAACTTTATACTTCTTCTTTCTTTCAACACGTCAGCCGTTTCCCACCGAGGCAGGGTGGCCCAAAAGGAAAAACGAAAGTTTCTCCTTTTACATTTAGTAATTTATTCAGGAGAAGGGGTTACTAGCCCCTTGCTCCAGGCATTTTAGGCGCCTCTTACGACACGCATGGCTTACGGAGGAAGAATTCTGTTCCACTTCCCCATGGAGATAAGAGGAAATAAGAACAAGAACTAGTAAGAAAATAGAAGAAAACCCAGAGGGTGTGTATATATATGCTTGTACATGA
>WNWK01017869.1:0-41376 GCA_009830355.1 Cherax destructor
CATGATATTATCTAACCTGTTGACTATGTCTCCAACACCAGCTCCAGGGAAGCACACCCTCTCTCTCGCCCTCTTATTCCTATTACAGAAAGCACGGTCCATATATCTTACCTGCGAGTCACCTACCACAAGAATTTGCTTACCTCTATTAGCAGGGGAAGTAGTACCTTTACCTTCACTGGCCTCTGAGTACACTCATCCTGAAGAACAGAGAAGCGATTTCCTACCTTCAAATCTTCTCTTAACTTTCCTTATTTTGATGTTCCTGCCATTACTGGGAACCACTTGCCACTTGTAGCAGGTGCTGGACTGCACCTCACTCCTAGTAGCCCTTTCCTCCTTCCCCCCTTTACCCTCCTTGCAGGTAGTGGCAGACTGCACCTCACTACTGGTATCCCTTTTCCCCTCCACCACTCCAGCCACTTCACTCTCACTTCCAACGCCATAGAGGTGAACCTTCAGCCTCCTAAATTCCTCCTGGAGAAGCAGAAGCTCCCTCCTCAACACCCCAACCTCACGCTTTAAAACACTGCAGCAGCTAGCCATAATTGCACCCCTTCACACTAATTCCCAAAGCAGCTCAGTGACCTCATTGTTAATGATATTTGAAATCTTGAGAGTGTATCCATATTTTGCATCGACTAGATGAACAGTCTTTATAGAGAATGAAACCCAGCTATGACCATTTTTTTATTTTTTAGTGCTAATAACATTCCTTACTGTACTATATACAACACCTATATGAAGTAATTGTAAAATACGAAATGACTAATACATGTATTCCTTTCTAGTGATGTATAACAGTGCTCAGTGGGGTCTGACAAAGATCCATTGTGACCTCTGTAATCTTTGTTTTTTGCACAACCGTTCACAGGATGAGCATGGGGTGCACACCAAATTAGCTGCTCAGGCCGTACAGCTAAAAAGAAAGTTGCCATTGGAAAAAATGGCCGACTTCTATGGTAGATGCTCCAACTTCCAACTTCTGTACCATCCTTATGAAGTTCCAGGCAATTCTGTTACTTTCATTTGATCCCAAAGAGAAATCAACTATTCTTTTATGTCTGGATATTTGTTTTTCTCCTTCAATCACAGCAAGTATCTTCATATGCAAGATTTAAATAATTACCAGAACAAACCTTAAGTTAAAGGCCTTTAAGACTGTCGTGAAATGATAAAAGAAGCCAATTTCAGCTATTGCAATAGACCAAAGTCATGAGCAACTGAACACTATTGAAGAGTGCTGGAGTGATTAGACTAACACAAACTCCAGCATCCCTTGTTAAATAGTCTGTGGACTATTAGTCACCCAGTTGTTCCAAGACTTTGAGGGAGTTGACACAGACCAGAAGTCGAATTTTTTCATCTTGATAAGGTAAACAGCAACAAACTAACTTCCTCACTGATGTCCAAAACCTTGTCATTCGAAGATGGAGAAATCCTGTCCAAGAAAATGGAGACCTACTGAAAAAAGGACATGAGCAGTACAACAGCTTTGTGAAAGATGTCCTCAATGAGAGAAAGAAATCATTTGAAGACCCCATTAGAAAGAACTCTCTCTTTTTTTAAACTATAAATAGTAAAATGCTCCAGCTAGGTCTTTGCCCAAATGTACATTGTAATAAATACACGTGAAGATGACCTTGATTTTCTTCTCCCAAGAGGTTTAAGCATTTTTTCTCCATCCATAGCAGAGTGAAGATATGATGTATCATTCAAAGAAATCAGATAGCACGAGTGTTTTGAAGATGTTAATAATTCACTCATCCACATGAATGTTTTAAAAACATATTCGAATGGAGCTTAGGAGGGTCTCCTCTCTCCATATTGTTTGGGACACCTACAGGCAAGAACATATCAAAGTTGGCATCAGATCATTACGAGGAACAGGAGTGCTTTAAAAAGTTACCCCTGATGGTGAAGATGCCAGGAAAATTGTCTGAATTCCTCAAAGACAGCAAAAATAAAATGGGGCATTTTCAATACCTTGGAGAAGATCCAATAAAGACCCAGAGCTCTCCAGGTGATCTATAAATCTCCAGTCTAGCAAGAGGGACAAGGCCAAAACATGGATGGAGAATTTTCCCAAGAAGAAACAGTCTCACGACTCATTCTGCACAATTTTCAAGCTCCAAGGACAGGTCATTCAAATATATTAGTGAAGATGTCCAACTCATGTTGTGTTCATTCTTCTCTTTGAAGCCACATCTGTTACCAACTACATATCCTGCAGTCAACTGTTCTTGTGATTAATATAAAAAATATTCAGAGAATCTAAAAGTATATACATTTAGGCATTCTACAGTCAATAACAAAATTAATTTGGATACTGAAGAGGTTGAGAAGTAAAGCCGGTGGTAGATACATCTCATTGTGAAGTTTCTGTAACATTCACCTCACATGTTTAGTGTCAGTGGTTCAATCCCCAGCATGGGTAAAAACGTTGGTCATGTTTCCTTACACCTGCTGCAAGTAGGTACTACCTGCAAGTAGGTACGTGTACTTGCATGTTAGCCAACTGCTGTGGGTCACATCCTGAGGGACAAGATTGTTATTATTATAATCAAAAGAAGCACTAAACCAGGGACAAGATTAAAAAGGGCAGATAAGAGATAAGATTTTGTTCGGATTTTTAACCCCGGAGGGCTAGCTACCTAGGATAATCCAAGAAAGGCAGTGCATCATCAAGGGACTGTCTTATCTTATTTCCACTGGGGTCCTCAATCATGTCCCCCAGGATGCGACCCACATCAGTCTACTAATACCCAGGTACCTACTTGCTAGGTGAACAGGACAACAGGTGTAAGGAAATGCGTTGTGGTGTTTCCACCCAGCCAGGAATCAAACCTGGGCCCTCCACATGTGAAACAAGAGTTTTGCCAGCCAGGCCATGGGACCCCAGTGGAAATATTAGTCACCAATGACACACTGACTTTCTTGCGGTTATCCTGGGTTCCTAACCCATTAGGTTAAAAATCTAGGCAAATCTTATCTTAATTCATTATGAACATCAGAGACATTACTGAAACAATATCACCATATTGTTTGACAAGTTTTCTAGAAGTTGAAAAATCTGCCACTATAAGCCAACCATCAGTAAAGGCAGTATGAATGATGTATCAAGCTCAAATAAGGGATTAAAAATAAAATGGCCCATTCTGTATTCAAACTCATGTGAGATACAGATGTGCATCTCTAAGGAACACTAACCATATGTTTTATTTATTTACAAATAGAACTAGCAAGAACTATGGGTCTGTAATGAGAGGGATCACAGCTAAAACTTTAAACTTCCCAAAGATCTCTGTCAACCTAAGAATTGTTAATTGGTTTAGTATTGGAAGCAAAAATTTTATATACATTGTACATTTAAAGATCTTTTTACCCAACGTATCAGGGAATTTTAGAGATAGGCAGTAAAAGGTACCATTTTATTACACTAAAATTAAGTTTCACACACTACTATTGTTACATTTAATACAGCATGAAATATCAGTTTTGTACTGACAGGAAAAATAGGAACATGTAAACAAGCATTACCTGGTACCTGAGTTAGTACTGATGATTGAGTAAAATACAATCTATAGCAACAGTGGATCTTGATTAGAATATTCATAAAAATGCATCAACCCATGTGGGTCAAAGCATGGCAACAATATGACCTATCAAAATCTGATGCAATCTGTACAAATTCTAAATTTAAACCTCTAAATCAGTAGTGCAGAAGTAGAATTCCTGAAACACATCAGGTCATATATTAATTCATGCCTCTTGGATTCCTTATCACTGTTAAACATGATCTAGATATGTTTCTTATTGTTGAGAAGAGGATTAATAGAGACATTAAACTGATCACCCATCGGTTCAATAGAGCCAATGACATATAGTCCAGACTTCAAGTAAACCCTCAAGATACCAGACTAGCTGGGGGACTCTCCATTAACCCTTTGGGGGTCCAAGGGGTCTCTCTGAAACTCGTTCTCAGGGTCCATGAATTTAAAAAAAAAAAAAAATTTTTCTTATGGAATGATAGAGAATCTTTTTCCGATCATAAAGCCACAAAAATTATGAAATTTGATAAAAAACTAACGGAATTATGCTTTCGCGAAGTTAGCGGTAGCCATGACATTTACGCATTGGCGATTTCGCCCACTTTGAGCCCTATTTTCGGCACATTCCATTGTTTCAGTCTACTAAAATTATAGCTATTTCGCTAGAACTCCATTTCTTCTATCGATTGAGTACAAGAAACTGCCTATGTACCGATTTGAACTACCCAATAAAGTGGTCAGAAATTGGCAATTTGGCCAATTTCACACAAATTTCAAAAGATCTCAATTTCAAAATAGGGTCCAGAATAAACAAGACAGACATTCCTGGCACTAAAATAAAATTTTATTTGTTCATTAGTCACGTCTCCAGGCTCCTCTTACATTACTTTTGCTTTCCATTTTGAATTTTTATTTTCACAAATATTAGAAGATTTTCTATTATGTATACTACTGTATCATTGTAAAAACAGTATAAATAATATCAGCACACTTGTGCAACAATATTAGATTCGCCAGTTGATGTGTATTGGACGCATGGCGTGATTTGTTTACTCTTGAACATCGGCAAAAATCGAACATTTTCGCTACTTTGCGCTCAGTTTCAAGGTACAGTGGACCCCCGAGTAATGAACAAAATTCATTCCAGAAGCCTGCTCAAGTGCCATTACTGAACGAATTTACTCCCTTAAGAAATAATGTCAAGTAGGTTAGTCCATTTCAGACCCCCAAAAATACACTTACAAAAGCACTTACAATATTATACTTACATAATTGTATGATTTCCGTGGTGTTCGTAACTCGGGGTCCACTGTACTTGTCAGCGTGAAACCAATCAAAATTATCTCTATTTCTGTAATATATCTTCCATTCTATCAAATGAGACCAAGAAAACGAGAATACAACCATAAATACCATACGAAAATAGACTGCAAAGTCGCTGTTTTAAACAAAAAACACGGTCAGTTTTTTTTTCTCAATACGCAAGTGTGTGGTGCAGGATTTTTTTTTTATACTGTGCACACTGACTGCACAGACCCATTCTCTCACATCTAGGCCTACCAGCTTGTTTCCACTTGATTTGAGGGCGCTAGAATTTAGGTGTACTAGTACGTCAAAAACCCTGGTGCGCAAGCCGTACTAGTACGGTCGAAACCCTGAAAGGGTTAACAAACTTTTCTGGCATCATCTCTGTTAGCAGTGGCAGTCTCCCCATGCCTTACTACAATATGAATCCCACTTCTCTTTTTAAACCTATCAAATAGCCCCTACTTGCCTTAAATTCATCACTTTCAACACTGTTTCCTGGGGTGTTTTCTGGAGTATACCTGGAGAGGGTTTCAGGGGTCAACGCCCCCATGGCCTGGTCCGTGACCAGGCCTCATAGTGGATCAGGGCCTGATCAACCAGAATGTTACTGCTGGCCGCACACAAACCGATATATGAACCACAGCCCGGCTGATCAGGTACTGACTTTAGGTGCTTGTCCAGTGCCTTCTTGAAGACAGCCAGGGATCTATTGATAATCCCCTTTATGTATGCTGGAAGCAGCTGAATAGTCTTGCACCACTGACACTTATTGTGTTGTCTATTAGCATACTCATGGCGCCCCTGCTTTTCATTGGGGGGATGTTGCATCTCTAGCCAAGTCTTTTGCTTTCAAAGGTAAAGATTTTCATGTGCAGATTTGGGACTAGTTCCTCTAGGATTTTCCAAGTGTATATTATCATGAATCATTCTCGCCTGCATTCCTGGGAATACAAATCAAGGGACTTCAATCGTTCCCATTAATTTTGGTGCTTTATTGTACTTATGCGTACTGTGAAAGTTCTCTGTATATTCTCCAGGTCTGCAATTTTGCCTGCCTTGAAAGGTCCCATTAGAGTACAGCAATATTCCAGCCTAGAGAGAACAAGCAATTTGAAGAGAATCATTATAGTTTTGAAGGTTCTCATTATCCATCCTATCATTTTCCTAGCAGATATGGTAGATACATTGTTGTGATCTTTGAAAGAGATCTTCTGACATTATCACTCCCAGGTCCTTCACATTAGTTTTTCGCTCTATTGTGTGGTTGGAATTTGTTTTAGACTCTAAACAGTTTTAATTTCTTCGAGTTTTCCAAAGCAGAGTAACTGAAATTTGTCTTCATTAAACTTTATACAGTAGTACCCCGAGTTTCGGTGTATCCGAATATTGTTTTTTTCGTGTTTCGAGCGCTTTTATCGGTCAATGTTTTTTTTGTGTATCAGCCATTTACTCGTGTATCAGTCTAGCGTTGTTTACCATTGAGAGAACATTACCCAGTGTGCTCTTTCAAGTAGCATTCACAATAAATTTGTTGTGTTTATTGCTGGTTTAGTGATTGTCACTGTGAAATAAGTCACCATGGATCCAAAGAAGCTTCCTAGTGGCACCCCTGTGCCACTAGGAAGGCAGGGAGTGTAGCAGGCATGCAAGGAGTGTAGCAGGCATGCAAGGAGTGTAGCAGGCATGCAGGGAGTGTAGCAGGCATGCAGGGAGTGTAACAGGCATGCAAGGAGTGTAACAGGCATGCAAGGAGTGTAGCAGGCATGCAAGGAGTGTAGCAGGCATGCAGGGAGTGTAGCAGGCATGCAGGGAGTGTAGCATTCATGCAGGGAGTGTAGCAGGCATGCAAGGAGTGTAGTAGGCATGCAGGGAGTGTAGCAGGCATGCAAGGAGTGTAGCAGGCATGCAGGGAGTGTAGCAGGCATGCAAGGAGTGTAGCAGTCATGCAGGGAGAGAGGATTCCCCTTCCAAACACTAACCCCTCCCCCTGTCCTCCTCCCTATCTTCCAGATGCCAGCAACTCTCTTCAGTAAAGGTAAGTAAATGTTATTTTAAATGTTTAATTATAAATTTATTAGTTTATAATTGTTTTGTGTATGTAAAACTATAGTATTTATTCTTTAAAAAAATGATTTTTTTGTGAATATTTTTGGGTGGAACGGATTAATTGTATTTACATTACGTATTTCTTATGGGAAATAAGTTTTTGAGTTTCGAGTAATTCGTGCTAAGATCTAGCTCCTGGAATGGATTATGACTGAAACATGAGGGACCACTGTACAGTGGTACCTCGACTTACGATATTTTTTCATTCCAGAATGCTGTTCAAGTGTCATTACCAAACGAATTTATCTCCTTAAGAAATGTTGTAAAATAGACTAGTCCTTTTAGACCCCCAAAATTACACTTACAAAAGCATTTAAAAAAATAAACTTACATACAAGGGTGAGTTTGGGGACCATCGTAAGTCGAGGTACCACTGTATATGTTTTCTGCGGCCCATTTAAAGATTTGGTTTATGTCCGCTTGGAGATTTACAGTGTCTTCAGTGGAAGACACTCATGCAAATTCGGGTGTCATCCGCAAAGGAAAACATGGTGCTATGGCTTACATCTCTGTCTATGTTAGATATGAGGATGAGGAACAGGATGGGAGCGAGTACTGTACCTTGTGGAATGGAGCTTTTCACTGTAGCTGCCTCTGACTTTACTCTGTTTACTATTACTCTTTGTGTTCTATTTGTTAGGAAGTTATTAATCCATCTACCAACTTTTCCTGTTATTTCTTTATCACCCATTTTGTGTGCTATCACACCATGATCGCACTTGTCAAAGGCTTTCATAAAGTCTATGTATACTACATCTGCATTTTGTTTGTCCTCCAGAGCATCCAAGACCATGTCATAGTGGTCCAGTAGTTGGGATAGGCAGGAGCAACCTGTTCTAAAACCCATGCTGTCCTGGGTTGTGTAACTGATGGATATCTAAGTGGGTGGGAATCTTGCTTCTTAGAACCCTTTCAAAGATTTTTATGATGTGGGATGTTAGTGCTATCGGTCTTTAATTCTTTGCAATTGCTCTGCTGCCACCTTTGTGGAGTGGGGCTATGTCTGTTGTTTTTAGTGACTGTTGGATGACCCCTGTGTCCATGCTCCATCTCCACAGAATGCTTAAGGCACGTAAAATAGGCTTCTTGCAGTTCTTGATGAACTCGGTTTTCCACGAGTCTGGGCCTGGGGAAGAGTGCATGGGCATGTCATTTATTGCTTTTACAAAGTCTTGTGGTGTTAAGATAATATCAGAGATTTTTGAATTAACAAAATTTTGAGTCTCAGTCAAAAAAAATTAATTTAGATTGTCAACTCTTAGTCTGAGTAATGGCTCACTAAACACCAAGTCATATCTCGCCTAAGATCACTATATAACCGCTTTGCTCTTTCACAAATTATTGTTTTCCAAACACTATCACTAGCCAATTGTTTTTAATTAACCATCTGAGGGTCCAGACACCAATCTGAAAATTCCCCACAGGGTCCAAGAATTAAAAAAAAAAAAAAAATTCTTATGGTAGAGAATCTTTTCCTGAAGGAAATAAAAAAAAAGTACCATAATTGATCAAAAGTTGACGAAATTATGCTCTTGCAAATTTTGCTGTCAGCTATATTTATGCATCAGTAATTTTGCCCAATTTGAGTCCTATTTTCAGTCAATTACATTGTTCCATTAGACAAAATTCTTAACTATTTCACTAGTATGTGTTCCATTTTATCTACTGAGCACAAGAAATTGCCTAATCAACTATTTCAACTACCCAATAAAGTGATCGGAAATTGGTAATTTGGCCAATTTCACACAAAGTTCAAAATATTGCAATTTCAAAATAGGGTCCAGAATAAACAATGCAGGTATGTCTGGCACTAAAATAACATTTCCTCTGTTTATTAGTTACATTTCCAGGCTTTACAGATGAATTCCATTTTTATTTTTTATTCACATAATGAATTTTTATTCACACCAAAAACTAGATTTACTGTTATGCAATATTGTAACAATTATATAAATAATATCAGCACATTCGTGAACGTATATTAGACCCACCAGCTGACATGTATTGGAAGCGTGATGTGATTTGTTTACTCTTGAACATCGGCAAAAATCGAACATTTCCGATACTTTGAGTTCAATTTCAAGCTATTTTCAGTATTAAAACCAATCAAAAATCATCTTTATTTCTGTAGTATATCTTCCAGTCTATCAAATGAGACCAAGAAAGCATGAATACAACCATAAAAACCATACGAAAATACACCACAAAGTAGCTGTTTTAATACTGCAGCAGCACTGTAGCTGTTTTAATACTGCAGCAGCACTGTAGCTGTTTTAATACTGCAGCAGCACTGTAGCTGTTTTAATACTGCAGCAGCACTGTAGCTGTTTTAATACTGCAGCAGCACTGTAGCTGTTTTAATACTGCAGCAGCACTGTAGCTGTTTTAATACTGCAGCAGCACTGTAGCTGTTTTAATACTGCAGCAGCACTGTGAGCCGTGTTTTTAATACTGCAGCAGCACTGTAGCTGTTTTAATACTGCAGCAGCACTGTAGCTGTTTTAATACTGCAGCAGCACTGTAGCTGTTTTAATACTGTAGCTGTTTTAATACTGCAGCAGCACTGTAGCTGTTTTAATACTGTAGCTGTTTTAATACTGCAGCAGCACTGTAGCTGTTTTAATACTGCAGCAGCACTGTAGCTGTTTTAATACTGCAGCAGCACTGTAGCTGTTTTAATACTGCAGCAGCACTGTAGCTGTTTTAATACTGCAGCAGCACTGTAGCTGTTTTAATACTGCAGTGTGTGCTGCAGGATTTGCTTTATATGGTGCACACTTACCACATAGATGCATTCTCTCATATCTAGGCTCAAATTTACCGCTCACAGCTTATCTGAGTGAGCTAAGCTCATGACATAGTACTATGGCTTGGACCCTACCTTCAAAGCCATAGAACAACGGGACAGACCCTCAAAGAGTTAATCCACACTAACAGAAGTTTTTCCATTTCTTCAATTATCTGTTACCATTTCACAGCAAGAATTTTCCCTCCTTTCGCAACATCAGCCCCTTTTATTGCTTCTTTATTTTTCAATATGAACGATATGGTGGATTCCACCATACCATATTGAGTGGTCAGGTCTGACACACGTGTTCCACTTTCCCACTTCGCAATGAGTTCTTTTTTCACTTTAAGAGTTGTTCTCACTGCTTTCCTTTTAGGCTTGTTTGGATCATTACTCATTTTTGAGGCCATGATTACTCATTTTCAATGAGTAATCATGGCCTTTTTAAATATCTTATTTTCACTTTTTTAAATATCTTTATTTTCAATGAAAATATTTAAAAAACACCACATAATAAAATGAAATATACCAAAAAGTTTCACAAAGCTTGTATAAATGAAGCTTAACGAACAAAAGCTGACAAGAGAATGAGCATGTGATGTTTTGTTTTCATTGGACTTTGTCCAGATAGACCGTTTTGTTTAGGTCAAATATCAACGTCCGAATACAGAGTCAAATTTTTCTCGAAAAAGTTGGGAAATATCAAGTTGTGTGAATATAAGGACATATGAATACAGAGGTTCCACTGTATGGTATACTTTATAAAAAGATTTGAATTTGATTGTAAATATTATATAAAAAATGCTATTCATTTAAGTGTAAAATGATTCTGGCATTAGCTCAAAATTCCTTTTCCTATATGCATCCTTACATGGGAAGCTAAAACAGATTTTTTTGAAAAGCCTTTTAAACACTCAGAACACCTGTATGGTTTTTCTCCAGTATGAGCTCTCATGTGTGTTACTAGAGATGATTTTTTTGAAAAATATTTTAGACACTCTGAACAATTATATAGTTTTTCTCCTGTATGATATCTCATGTGTGATTTTAGAGATGATTTATATAAAAAGTTTTTTAGACATACTGTACATTGATATGGTTTTTGACCTGCATGAACTTTTGTGTGTGTTACTAAAACAGATTTACACAAAAATTCTTTAAAGCATACTGAACAATTATAAGGTTTCTTTCCCGTATGAACTTTCACATGTTCTGCTAGAGATGAGCGATAAGAAAACTCTTTTCGGCACACTGAACACTGATAAGGTTTTTCCCCTAAATGAGCTCTCATGTGGGTAAATAAAACTGACTCCTTTGAAAAATATTTTTGACAGACTGAGCACTGAAAGGGTTTCTCTCCTGTATGAACTCGTGTGTGTATCACTAGATTTGTTTTACTTGTAAATTCTTTCTGACACACAGAACATTTGTATGGTTTCTCTCCAGTATGAACACTCATATGCACTACTTGAGCTGACTTATGGGAAAAACTTTTAAGACACTTTGGACATTTGTATGGCTTCTCTCTTGTATGAACTCTCATGTGTATTACTAAGTGTGATTTTTGTGAAAATCTTTTTAAACATTCTGGACAACTATATGGCTTCTCTCCTGTATGAATTCTCATATGCATTCCTAAACTTGAATTATTTTTGAAGTCTTTTAAACATATTGAACACCGAAATGGATTGTCTTCTCCTGTATGAGTACTCATGTGTATTAGAAGAGCTGATTTGCGAGAAAAGTCTTTCAGACACTCTGGACATTTATACGGCTTTTCACCTGTATGAATCCTCATGTGTACTACTAGGTTTGATTTTAAATTGAATTTTTTTAGGCACACTGAACATTTATAAGGTTTCTCTCCTGTATGAACTCTTGAATGCATCATTAGCAGTGATTTTTTTGAAAATGCTTTTACACAAATTGAGCATTTGTATGGTTTCTCTCCTGTATGAATTCGCGTATGCGTTATTAGAACTGACTTTTTTTTAAACTCTTTTGTACACACTGTACACTTGTATGATTTTTCTCCTGTATGAACATTCATATGTGCTACTAGATTTGATTTAGTTGAAAAATGTTTTTGACACACTGAACATACATATGGTCTCTCTCCTGTATGAACCCTCATGTGGGTTACTAAAACTGATTTGTATGAAAAGTCTTTTAGACATTCTTGACACTTATATGGTTTTTCTTTTGTATGAACTCTCATGTGTAATAATAGATGTGATTTGTATTGAAATTCTTTGACACACATTGAACACTTGAATGGTTTCTCTTGATGAACTTTTTTCATATGTGCTGTTAAAGCTGTTTCACGCAAAAAGTCTTTCTGACACAACGAACAGGAAAACTGCCTCTCTCCTAAATGATTTGTCATTGTTCCAGTTATAAATTTTACTAGGTCTTTCAGAAACTTTGAACATCTATGTTGTTTTTCCCATACAGAATGTACTTAGCTTGTTAAAAGTATTTGGGACACTGTACAGTAACAGTTTCTCTGTAATGTATACTGTCTTATTATATTTTATCTGAAAAATATTTTAACACTAAACAACAGTATAGCCTCCATTCTTTTAAAAGTCTTACATATTTACTACATATTTCTTCTTAGATTCAGAAAGCACTAGATATATTATTTACACACTGAACTCTAATGAGCTTCATCTCCTGTAACTTTCATAAAATGGTTTTAGGCACTAAATACTAATACATGAACTTTTACAAAAATAATTTTAGATATTTAAACCATTTATGATTTCACTCAAATGCATCAAAGCATTAACCATGGGTTAACTCTGAATAAGAAGTGATGGTTAACAAAATGTGTGGTGGATGAAATTTGTTATGAAGAAGTCTCTAATAGTTTAGTAGAACCTCTCTGTACATCTTGTCTTTAAAGGTGCCGAGGATGTTTTGCTGAAGTATACTGGCGCTAGTTCTCCCTGATCTTGCTGCGTGAAAAAAAAAAATTCCAAATATAAATGTCACTTTCAATATCTTTAGCTCAATATTAATCTTCTATCTTCTCCCAATAATTCACTACTAATGAAAGTGGGAAGCAGGATGATGATGGTAGCATTTTGTAAAGCAAGACCCTCCCATGTCCCAGGTGCTATATGACCCTTACAGGTTTACCCATTCCCCATGAATATAATAATACAGTGGACCCTCGGTTTTCGCCGAAAATTCTTTCCAGAATGCTGCTCAAGTGCCATTACCGAACGAATTTACTTCCTTAAGAAATAATGTCACATAGGTTAGTCTATTTCAGACCCCCAAAAATACACTTGCAAAAGCACTTACGAAAATACACTTACATAAAAGGGCGAGTTTGGAGATGACCGAAAACCGAGGGACCACTGTATTAGTAATAATAATAAGAATAGTAACAATTTAATAATAATAATAATGTAATAATTTTATAATAATAATTTTATAATAATAATAATAATACAGTCAACCCCTGGTGCTCGACGGCATCGGTGGTCGTCCAAATCGGTGTTCGACGGGTTTTTTGACGAGAATTTTGGCTCGGTATTAGCCGATCCGCTCGGAGTTGGCGATTCGTCCCGGACGCGTACACGTGGCCCAGCTGGGCCCGGGCACTCAGTGTGCTATTGTTTATAAGCGAGCGACCACCACCCACGCGCCACCCACGCATTCATACAAGTATACAGTGGACCCCCGGCTAACGAACACCCCGGAAATCGTACAATTATGTAAGTATAATATTGTAAGTGCTTGTGGAAGTGTATTTTTGGGGGTCTGAAATAGACTAACCTACGTGACATTATTTCTTAAGGAAGTAAATTTGTTCGGTAATGGCACTTGAGCAGGCTTCTGGAATGAATTTTGTTCGTTAGCCGGGGGTCCACTGTATTGTCATTATTCTACTGTTTTTAGTGTCTGCAACTGCTAAATAAGCCACCATGGGTCCCAAGAAAGCTCCTAGTGCCAAGCCTGTGGTAAAGCATGTCAGAAATATGGTAGAATTGGAGAAGGAGATGATAGCAAAATATGAAAGTGGAGTGCATAACACTGAGCTGGCCAGGCTCTATGGCAAATCCCATTCAACCATCTCTTCCATTATGGCCAAGAGAAAGGAAATCAAGGATGCTGTTGTTGTGAAAGGTGCAAGTATGGTCACAAAACAGAGATCTCAAGTGCTGGAACAAGTGGAAACTTTGTTGCTGCTGTGGATGAACGAGAAACAGTTAGCAGGAGATAGTGTTTCGCAGGCGATAATATGTGAAAAAGCAAGGCAGTTGCATGATGATCTCATTAAGAAAATGCCTGCAACGAGTGCTGAAGTGAAAGAATTTAAAGCCAGCAAAGGCTGGTTTGACAGATTTAACCCTTTGAGGGTCGGTCCCGTACTAGTATGTCATTGAAGCCAGGGTCGGTCACGTACTAGTACGCGTAAATTCTAGCGCCTTCAAATCGAGCGGGAGAAAGCTGGTAGGCCTACATGTGAGAGAATGGGTCTGCGCGGTCAGTGTGCGCAGTAGGAAAAAAATCGTGGAGCCAGTGGTGCATTGTGGGAACACCATTTCAGTACCTCTTGCTCACCATGCCTTGCGGTAAGAAACACCTCACTCCTCGGCGAATTGGGACTCTTTTGTTCCCAAGTGACAGTTCAAACACAGATGGAAGTGTCAGTGAAGATGACTTCCAGGGTTTTGGTGAGTTTGTGACCGAAAATAATGAACCTAATACCGGTAATAGTGAGGAAAACCCCGACGACCCACAACCTTCCACCTCCGGTGCTATGGCGTCTTGTTCACGTTCACTTGTACCAGAACGAAGGAGGAAATTGTTATTTACTCATATCCAGGACTCAGATGTGAGCAATGGTGATGATAGTGATAGTGAATATGAACTCCAAGCTCTTCAAAACAGTTCCAGTAGCGAGAGTGAAGTGGAATATTCTCCAGTGAAGCATCAGTATATACGACGGTATATGCGCTCTGGAAGTGTGCCATATGCTGTTCCAAGGGTAAGGAGTACATCTCGGAGTACATCCCGTGGGCATACAACCGGAAGTGATAGTGAAAATGAAGGTGATATTGTTACAATGGGGATGAAAAATGTACATGCGTCATCAGATGGTGGTGGTGGCGGTGCCAGCCATCAGGCACCAGCAGTGGGCCATGCTGCTACCCACGCCGCTGCGTCAGCCTCACCCACCCACCCACCACAACAACCTCCACAACCACCACAACCTCCACAACCACCTGTCAATATCCAGTACCCACCAGCAGACCGCACCTGGGATTGGCAGGAAGCTGAGAACTTTGTTCCCAATCCCCATCACTTTGATGAAAGTCAAAGTGGACTACGGCCATCTTGTCCACTTGGGAATAATGCCACTGAACTGGAATGTTTCCAGTTATTCTTTGATGAACCCCTGATGGAAATTATTGTCAGGGAAAGCAACAGATACTTCGATTACACAATGGCAAACACGATTCTTTCACCAGGATCACGTCTACACCAGTGGAAGGAGACAACTGTGGCTGAGATGTATCTTTTGTTTGCCACAATAATGCTTATGCCACATGTTTATAAACACAGTGTCAAATCATACTGGTCGACAGACCGCCTCATTGCAACCCCATCTTTTAGTGAAATAATACCAGTGAATCGATTTGTGCTACTGCTGAGGATGCTACACTTCTCAGACAAAACCAGGCTTGACAGAAACGACAGGTTATATAAGATTAGAAATGTGTTTATGTATCTGAAACAGAAATTCAATATGTATTTTTATCCCTTCAGGAAGCTTGTTATTGATGAGTCTTTGATTTTGTTCAAAGGTAGACTGTCGTTCAAGCAGTATATACCAAGCAAGAGGAAACGCTTTGGTATAAAGTTGTTTGTACTTTGTGATTGCTACAGTGGTCTTGTATTGGACATTATTGTGTACACTGGAAGCAATACATTGCAAAATACCAGGAAGTTACTGGGTATCTCTGGTGATGTGGTTAGAACAATGATGGAACCATATCTTGGTAAGGGGCATATATTATATACTGATAACTGGTACACAAGCCCTTTACTCAGTGATTTTTTGCGAGTGAACATGACAGATGTGTGCGGTACAGTGCGTGCAAATCGTAAACATATGCCTAGGTTCAATGCTGGCACTCGTAGAGGTGAGGTGCAGGCGTTTGCTGCCAATGACATCATGGCATTTCGGTGGCATGACAAACGAGATGTCACACTGTTGTCATCAGTTCACCAGAACGAAATGACAGACACTGGCAGGGTGAGTAGAGAGACCGATGAACCCATCCTAAAACCTGCAGCTGTGATCGACTACACTCTCAATATGCGTTCAGTGGACAAATGTGACATGCAAATTGGGTTTGCTGATTGTGTTCGCAAGAGTTATAAGTGGTACATAAAACTCTTTTTTCATCTTGTGGACATTTCCATGTTGAATGCTTATAATGTGTATAAGTTGAAGACCAGAAACAAACCACCATATGGTCAGTTTTGTTTGTCTGTCATCAGACAAATATTATTCAAGTACCAACTAACAACACCTGCAATAGAACAACGCCTGCGAACTGATCAACAACTACCCTCTCGTCTGAGGCCTGGTGAACACTTCCTAACAAAACTACCTGCTACTGCTTCCAAGAAAAAGGCTCAGAAGAGGTGTTTTGTCTGTGCACATACAAAAAAACGCCCACAAGAACGCAGAGACACTCGTTTCATGTGTGTGGAATGTAAATCACCTCTGTGCATGGAACCATGTTTCAGAGACTTCCACAAGCTGCAGAACTTCTAGAAGCATGTCCAGTGGCTGTATATATGTATATATATGATAGACAAATAATAATAAACAACATTGTATATCGATCGTGTGTGTAAACATTTTTTGTAAACAATATAATGACAACAGTGTTTGTGGAGCTATTGTGTATTGTACAACGAGTGAATATATACCAAATAGTGCTCATATTGGTCTCACAGGCCACAAAAGTTACTTGGAAAAAGAAAAAAAGAAAATCGAAAGAAAAAAGTGGAAAAAAAACAAAATAAATAATTACCGTGTGATCGGAAGTCGGCGATGTTGCCGACAGCGGTTCAATTTCAGTGAACTTCACGCCTTCATATCTCGGTAAGTATTGATCGCAAAAAATTTTTGTTTAGCTATTTAGATTTAGAAAAAAACTATCATTTCATAAGAAAAAATAATTTTTTTTTTCGAATATTTTCCGACCCTGAGAACGAATTTCGGAAAGGGCCTGTCGACCCTCAAAGGGTTAAGAAGCGAAGTGGCATACATAGTGTTGTGAGGCATGGTGAAGCAGCCAGTTCTGACAATAGTGTGGGTGAAAATTATGTGAATGAATTCGTGGGGTACATAGAGGCTGAACAATTCCAACCCCAACAAGTGTTCAATTGTGACGAAACAGGCCTGTTTTGGAAGAAAATGCCCAAGAGGACCTTCATTACACAGGAGGAAAAGGCACTCCCAGGACATAAGCCTATGAAAGACAGGCTAACTCTGATATTGTGTGCCAATGCCAGTGGTGATTGTAAAGTGAAGCCATTAGTGGTGTATCATTTTGAAAATCCCCGAGTGTTTAAGAGATGCGGTGTCTCCAAGTCTAATTTGTGTGTGATGTGGAAGTCTAATAATAAGGCATGGGTCACTAGGGAAATTTTCTTTGAGTGGTTTTATGAAGTGTTTGGCCCCAGTGTGAAGAAATATCTCGAGGAAAATAATTTGCCACTTAAGTGCCTCCTGATAATGGACAATGCTCCTGGTTATCCTCCAGATTTGACAGAGCAAATTGTGGAGGACTTTAAGTTCATCACAGTGAAGTTCTTGCCCCCTAATACCACTCCTCTCCTCCAGCCCAAGGACCAGCAGGTCATTTGCAACTTTAAAAAACTCTACACCAAAGCAATGTTTCAAAAATGCTGTGATGTGACCACAGACATGAATATGACCCTAAAAGACTTTTGGAAAGATCATTTCCACATCCTGCATTATGTAAACCTTATAGGTAAGGCTTGGGAGGGAGTGACTACCAGGACTTTGAACTCTGCCTGGAGAAAATTGTGGCCAGACTGTGTCCTAGATTTTGAAGGTTTTGGGGCTGAGCCTCAGAACCCTGAGCCTGAGCCTGTTGTGCAAGAAATTGTGGAACTGGGCAAGTCCATGGGGTTGGATGTTTGTACCGAGGATGTGGAACAGTTGGTGGAGGAGCACAATGAAGAGCTAACCACTGAAGATCTGCAAGAGCTTCAACAGCAACAACTGACCACAGTTCAGGAAAATGGTCCAGAGGAGAAGGTGGAACAGAAATGGAAGAAGGTGCCTTCTTCAAGGATTAGGGAGATCTGTGCCAAATGGGCTGATGTGCAAGGCTTTATGGATGATTATCACCCTAACCAAGCTGTTGCAGGCCATGTTGGCCACATGTACAATGACAATGTGGTGTCCCATTTCAGGGATGTTTTAAAGAAATGCCAGACACAGAGCTCCTTGGACAGATTTATTGTGAGAGAGGGGTCTAGTGACTCTCAAGCTGGTCCTAGTGGCATTAAAAGAAAAAGGCCAGTAACCCCAGAAAAGAACTTGCCACCTGCAGTGTTAATGGAAGGGGATTCCCCTTCCAAACACTAGCATACTACTACATCTTCTCCCCTCCTCCCGTCTTCCACACATCAACTCCTCAATAAATGTAAGTGACATGTTACTGTACTATTATTTCTTTATTTCTCATAAAATTGTGTGTAATTTAATGTCAAAAAGTTCTAAAAATATTTTATTTTAATACTTTTGGATGTCTGGAACGGATTAATTTTATTGCCATTATTTCTTATGGGGAAAATAGAATCGGAGTTCGACCAAACCGGTGATCGACGGGCCCTCTGGAACGGATTAATAACGAGAACCGGGGGTTGACTGTAGTAATAATTTAACAATAATTTTATAATTAATTAATCAATTCTTCATTTGCAACTTGTCCAACTGTACTTATGACTGCAATGTATTACCCAAGCTTCACTAACTTAAATTTTATTCTAGGTCTAGAATTAAGTAGTTAGTAGGAATTATGATTAGTGTGACTGAAATGCATTTGCATAATTAGTAGCTTTCTGGAGAGCCTTATTTTGTTCCAAATTTTATCTGTATTATAATATGATCAAATGTAATACAGTGGTCCCTCGGTTATCGCCGAAAATTCGTTCCAGAATGCTACTGAAGTGCCATTACCGAACGAATTTACTTCCTTAAGAAATAATGTCACGTAGGTTAGTCTATTTCAGACCCCCAAAAATACACTTGCAACAGCACTTACGAAAATACACTTACATAAATGTTCGAGTTTGGAGATGCACGAAAACCGAGGGACCACTGTACAGTGGTACCTCGACTTACGATATTTTTTCATTCCAGAATGCTGTTCAAGTGCCATTACCAAACGAATTTATCCCTATAAGGAATGATGTAAAATAGACTAGTCCTTTTAGACCCCCAAAATTACACTTACAAAAGCATTTAAAAAAATAAACTTACATAAAAGGGCGAGTTTGGGGACCATCGTAAGTCGAGGTACCACTGTATATAATAATTTCAAATGTATAACTGCTGTATTTGTATGGCTCTTTAGAAGTAAATAATTAAACAAATTTAAGATTAGATTTTATTTTTCAATTTCTTGTATTTTTTTTTTTTTAACACTGGCTGTCTCCCACTGAGGTAGGGTGACCCAACAAAAAAAAACACTTTTACCATCATTTACTCTATCACTGTCTTGCCAGAGGCAAGTCTGAAAAATTACTATTATTGTTATTATTATTATTATTATATTTATTTCATTGCAAGTTTACATCAAGATTTTGTAATTACAATTATGAATTGAAGTGCAAAGAGAGCCACTATAATGCCATGGCATTATGGGCAGACTAAATCTAATGGCTTATAGACTATGTACTTAATACAGTGGACCCCCGAGTTACTCACACCCCGGAAATCGTACAATTATGTAAGTATAATATTGTAAGTGCTTTTGTAAGTGCATTTTTGGGGGTCTGAAATGGACTAACCTACTTGACATTATTTCTTAAGTGAGTAAATTCGTTCGGTAATGGCACTTGAGCAGGCTTCTGGAATGAATTTTGTTCGTTACTCGGGGGTCCACTGTACTAGAGAAATTGATTAAGTTTGTTATAGTTAAACATTAGCTTATGTTTATAGCAGATATTAAGTTTACTCAAATTACAATCTGAGGATATTACATTGTGACAAGGTGAAAGTGTTTCGTAGGATGGTTATATCAATAGTAAATATTTAAATTATATTATGGGAAAATAACTCTGAGCGTTGTTGAAAGTGGTTTACAGTATGAGTATTTAGTTTAGGGTGAGTAGATGGTTTTTTGAGAGGATTCTTAAATTGATGTTCAGACCAGGTTAGTTTAGTATTTACTGGTAATGAATTCCAGATTTTGGGGCCCTTTATGTGCATAGAATTTTTACACAGGGTGATATGGACACTGGGTATATCAAAAAGTGATCTGTGTCTTGTGTTATGGTCATGGGTCCTGTTAAAGTTGGTGAAGAGAATTTTGAGTGGAGGGTTTATATTTGAGTGTAGAGTTCTATGTATGTAGTAGGCACAAAAATAAGTGTGAATGTCCTTTACGGTGAGTAGTTTTAGACTTTTGAATATTGGTGAAGTATGCTGTCTAGAGTGGGAATTTGTTATCATTCTGACTGCAGCCTTTTGCTGGGTTATGAGCAGTCTAAGGTGATTTAATGTTGTTGATCCCTGTGCACAAATTCCAGAGGTGAGATAAGGGTAGATGAGTGAATGATACAGTGCAAGGAGAGCTGATTGAGACACATAGTAGCGTAGCGTAGGGCCTGGGAATCTGGGGGCATTTAAAAGCATGACTTTAATTGTGATCTAATTGTGAGTGGTCAGTAGGAAAACTCACAGGCGACACAAGTTCACCTGTTTTGCCGTAACATCTTAAATCATGCAATTTATAGCCAATTTTCACCATTGTTCAAAAGTCGTAAACAAGCAGTTACAGGTTAAGCACTGATGTGAGATCAAATAACCTCAAACAAAACAAAATACAGCCTCTCCTCACTTAACGATGGAGTTCCGTTCCTAAGATCATGTCGGTAAACGAATTCATCGCTAAGTGAGGAGCATACTATACTGGTAGTGGGTTTGTGTCAACCATCTTTGATATTGTTTTAATGTCACCTTTGCACCATTTATAACATTTCTGGTATATTTTTAAATGTTTATACAGTGGTGTACCGTGTATTGTAATAAACAGAATAGAGGAAATCAGTTCTAATATACATTATTTAGGTATGCATACTGGTCAGAGAGCCTGTCATAAGTCCGAGTCATCAGTAAAAGAGTACGTCGCCAAGTGAGGAGAGGCTGTACACTGATCTTCTCACCCTTGCCAAACAACCCAGTTCCCTTGACCTATCATTTCTGCTGAGGTCTTCCTTATTTTTAATATGCCTGCCTCTGCCTCTCCACCAATCCTACCATTGTTTGCATCTGCTTTACACTAGCCATATAGCAGGTTCCGAACATATAGCTCAATGTTATCAGTCATGCAATAGGTCCAGTTAGTGTAGCTCAGCTTCCAGTATTATAAGGAGTGGGCACATAAATATTATATTCATGGAAACTATTAAGCCTGGGAGGGTCATTTAGTGGTGCGAGGCAGAGGTGGGTGTACTTGAGTGTAAGAGAAAAAGGGGATTTGGAAGTTATGGTGAGCAGAATTCTGAAGTGAAGACAGCAGAGCCTAAGTGTCTGTAATAAGGATAACAGACTGCATGGATTGACAAAGTCCCCCTAGTGGGCAAAATGTTTCCTCAAATGTTCTAAATGTTGCACCTGTATGTTTACCCAACAAGAAGTAGAGGTATATGCAACAGGAACCCAAATGTTATTCCACATACAGAGAATGATGGCAAAATTAATCCACTATATAAGGAAGCATTCAAACAGTTAGACCAAGAGCCCTAAACCTGCACTCATGAAAGATGCAGAAAGGGGGGAGATATTACTGAAGAAAGATATACTGTACGTGGAAGACAGGTACAGGAGGCCCCCGCATATACAGCTCCTACTTTTCGGTGTTCCACATTTTCATTGGCTTTCATTTGAGCCATTGTTTATGTTTGGTGCTTTTACTGCTTTTCCACCATTATTGCTATTTTCGTACAACAGTTGCATAAGGGAAGGACGAACGTGCTGTATTTTAAGGCAAGTATTTTATGTATTGTGTATTTATTTTACTTTTTTATCTGTTTTTTTTATGACTAGCAGTATTGAGTACTTAATATATGATACTGTAAACATGTTATCAGGCATTTTAGATGCATTCAATAATGAAAAGACACTCTTTTCCACCCACCGGCAATTTCTGCTGATCGTTTGGGGTCGCTGTACGAACTGTGGAGCTGTACAAACAGGATCCTGTATAAATAAAGATGATAAAAAGAGGATATACGTACTTAGATTTTATATACGTACTGTAGTCAGGTGAGTTTATAACCAAGATTTTATAACCAAGAACTCAAAACAATGGATTCTAGTTTGATAAATTCATATTTAGAAAGAATATAGGAATTGATTCATTTGGAAATACAATTTTAGACAAGTGGAGCAACAATCTGGCAAGCAGAGTTAGAGATAGATTTGAAATCTGAGTGCTCTTCGAAATAAAAAATTCATACAATACAGTGGACCCCCAAGTAACGAACACCCTGGAAATCGTACAATTATGTAAGTATAATATTGTAAGTGGTTGTCGAAGTGTATTTTTGGGGGTCTGAAATAGACTAACCTACGTGACATTATTCCTTAAGGGAGTAAATTCGTTTGGTAATGGCACTTGAGCAGGCTTCTAGAATGAAGTTTTTACGTTACTCGGGGGTCCACTGTATACATAAGTAAAGCAAAACGAAAATTTACAAACAATGAAAAAAACACAACATGCAAGTACATACAGTCACACCAAGTTAAAATACCCAGCAATAGTTAAAAGTCCTAAAAGCTTTCTGAGATCCCTACAGGCACCCTGAACATTATAAAAACCATGACAAAAATGAAAAGGCCTAAGCCATATGCAAAAAAATTAAAATGCTTCACAGTCAGTTGCATGCCACAAGGAACAGAGGGAAGTGGAGGGTCAGGAGCACCTACAAACAGGTGGTCACGGTGGGTGAGGTGTGTGTCTGATCACCTGCAAGCTTTAAAAACAGGTTGGATAAATGTACGAGTGTCCCATGGCTCAGTTGGCAGTGCACTCAGCTGTCACACTGAGTTTCCATTTTTCAATCCCCAGTACAGGTGGAAACAATGGGCATGTTTCCTTACACCTGCTGTCCCTGTTCACCTAGCAGTAAGTAGGTACCTGGGTGTTAGCTGTGTGCATCACATCCTGGGTGGTGATAATATACCTTAGATAGGGTCGGGCTGTGAAATGAGCTGAGGTATGATAACACCTCTTAGCCTGTAAAATTTATTTGTGTAAAAAAAAACTTTGGTTTGTGAAGGACATGCTTAGTAAAGCCTAGAAGGCCTACTGCAGTATACTTCTTTATTCTTATGTTCTTCTATTATTAGCATAAAGGGAAGGTCAAAGAGATGGGATGCAGACAAGGGTGAGGATAGTCAGTATATTTTTGTTTATATTCCAAGCAATAGTTTCACATCACTGCTGAATCTGAAACCGTTTGTTTACAACTTTTGGAAAATAGTGAAAATTGGTTATAAATGCACGTTTCAAATTTTTTTAAGAGATATTTTGCTGAATACTGATATTAACATTATCATTGCATTTTATCTCAGTTTAGGTGCTTGATTAATTTTGGAGCAGTTTGAGGTAATTAATGTGACCCTATATCGTACATACATCTTATACATTACAGTGTATGTTCGAGTACCTTATAGCCAAGGCACCAAAAAGTACCAGGGTTCAATCACAGGCAAAGCAAGACAATTAGCAAGTCTTTTAACACTGATGTTCCTCTCCACTACAAGCAGGTATAATCACAGACAACACTACAGACCACTACCCTACCTTTCTCATAACCAACTTATGTAAACAGTCTCAAGACTCAAGAAAGATCTCATTTCGCATGCATGACGAGAAATCGGTAAATAATTTAATATTAGCACTAGGTGACTGATTTGCAGAGAGAGCTAGCTGACAACAATAATATTGACAAAGATGTCAAAATTTTTTTTACATAAAACCCAAAACCTCTATAACATGCATTATCTGATCAAAACGAAGCAGATCACAGCAAAGAGACTAAACAGCCCATGGATAACAAATAGTATCCTCAAATCAATTGATAAGAAGCACCAACTTGAGAAACTGTTCAGATTAGGCCTGATTACTAAAGAATTGGCTAAACGATACATGTCAATACAGTGGTACCCCAAGTTTCGGACATACAGTGGACCCTCAGTTTTCATACAGCTTCCAACTCAAACAATTATGTAAGTGTATTTTTGTAAGTGCTTTTGTAAGTGTATTTTTGGGGGTCTGAAATGACTAATCTAATTTATATTTGTCCTTATGGGAACAAATTCGTTCGGTAACGGCACTCAAACAGCATTCTGGAAAGAATTATCGACGAAAACCGAGGGTCCACTGTAATTTGTTCCAGAAGGCTGTTCGAGTGTCATTACCAAACGAATTTGTTCCCATAAGGAATAATGTAAATTAGATTAGTCCGTTTCAGACCCCCAAAAATACACTTACGTACATAATTGTTCGAGTTGGGAGCTGTATGAAACTCGGGGTACCACTGTACTCACAAAACTAATACGAAAATCAAAGCAAATGTATTATGAAAATAGATTTATTGAAATAAAAGATGATATGAAAAGGACCTGGCAAACCCTCTCCCAAATTTTGGGCTCTAGAAAACTGTCTAAAAGCAGAGAGATAACCTTAACTAAACCAGATGAACCTCACATACAGCCTATAGACACGGCCAACAAATTTAATGTCTTCTTCTCTACTGTAGGATCGAAGCTAGCAAGCAAAACTTCTAGCTCAAATACCCAGCCGAAAGACTACCTCACTGGCAACTACCCAAATACTCTATATCCAGCTCCAACTAATTCTACTGAAGTCTCACTCATCATTAAATCATTAAAAAACAAAGTAGATCTAAATAACTTGCCACCATTCATATACTATAAAAAAAACTGCTTATGTGCTGTTACCCTTTATTGTAACACTGTTTAACAAATCTGTAGAGTCCTCAACCTTCTCATCCATACTCAAGACAACAAGGGTTACCCCGATCCTCAAAGGAGGTGATCCAACAGACTTGAACAACTACAGTGGACCCTCGGTTTTCGTTGAAAATTCTTTCCAGAATGCTGTTTGAGTGCCATTACCGAATGAATTTGTTCCCATAAGGACAAATGTAAATTAGATTAGTCATTTCAGAACCCCAAAAATGCACTTACAAAAGCTCTTACAAAAATACATTTACATAATTGTTCGAGTTTGGAGGTGAACAAAAACCGAGGGTCCACTGTATATAGACCTATATCAAATTTGCCCTTACTTTCTAAAATATTCAAAAAAATAATACACAAACGACTTTACTCCTACCTTATATCCAACATAGGTGTCCCATAGCTCAATCGCTAGCGCACTCAGCTCACACACTGAGGTCCGGGGTTTGAATCTCCTCCGGTACGGCTGGAAAACATTAGGGATGTGTTTCCATAAGACACCTGTTGTCCCTGTCCCTGTTCATCCATCAGTTTAAAATGGGTACCTGGGTGTTATTTGACTGGTGTGGGTTGAATCCTGGGACAAAACTGACCTAATTTTCCCGAAATGATCAGCATAACAAGGGGCTTTCTATATAGCAGTATGTCATTGATGTCAGCTAGGCCTGTATATCATGTACTACATGTACTTGTAGTAAATAAAGATACTGTAGTATTATTATTAACAACATAACCCCTACCAGTTTGGGTTTAGACCAAAAAAAAAGTACGAATGATGCTATTATACAAATGCTTGAACTAATACATATACAGCCCTCGATAAAAATGAATATCCTCTGGAGCTCTTCATTGACCTATGGAATGCATTTGATACAGTGGACCACAATCTCCTGCACCTAAAACTAAATCATTACGGCATCATTGGACATTCCTTCGATTACCTAAAATCTTATCTTATTGACAGACACCAAATGGAGTCAACTCCACTATCCAACCTGTAGCTGTCAGAGTGCCCCAGGGTAGTGTCCAGGGCCCACTCCTCTTTCTCATCTACATCAATGATCTCCCCAATGCACCTCAACTCCTTAAACCAGTTCTGTTCGCAGATGACAATACTTATGTCTACTCCCACTCAAACCCAGCTATATTTAGAGACACTGTAAACAATGAGCTGTAAAAATATATACTTGGATGATGACCAACAAACTCACTCTCAACACAGACAAAACATACTTCATGCTGTTTGGAAACAGTCTTAAATATCCAACTTAATATATTGATAAATGGTTTCCTCATTACAAGACACACTGAGGGTAAATTTCTCCTTGATTGTAATCCTAAATTTCATTCCCACATCCAGCATATATTCAAGAAAAATTTCCAAATCAGTAGACATCCTTCCCAAGATACGATACTATGTACCCCTCACCTATGGTATTTGTGCCTGGGGATCAACCACAGCCAACCACCTTAAACCTTTAATAACCAAACAAAAAGCTGCTGTGCAGATGATTACCAGCTCCTGTGCTAGACAGAACACCCCACCACTTTTCAAAAGCCTGAACTTACTAAATATACGAGACATACACTCATATTATTGTGCCTATTACATATACAAAACATTAAACTCCAATATAACTCTTCCACTTAAACTTTTCCTTGATAGCTACAACAAAATGCACAGCCACAATACAAGGCATAAGGCACTCTGACATCCTTCATGTCAGTCTCACACTATGCAAAAATGCAATAGACATAAAGGGCCCAAAGATCTGGAATTCACTACCTGAACCAGTAAAGGATCCCCTGACTACTTATAAATTTAGAACTTTGCTTAAAAATCATCTCATCTCTCAATACTAACCAAACCAACCTAAACAACTTCTAATCAGTTTGAAGCAACTCTCCCAAATATTATACTACATTATTATATGACCTCTACTCTATTAAACATCTGTCAATCCATGAAATATTAGTTTGAACCATTATTTGTAATATTGTTTTTATTATGTGCAACTTCAAGATTATTATTCTTATAAACCTCCACCTTGACTACCTCACATTAGAATTAAGATTAAATAAAGATTTTAATACAAGTTAATCATTCTTATCTTGTCTAGATTTAAGTAGTTATTATGTACAGGTTGACCATCACTAATTCGGCATCATCGGGACCTGTAGGGTGCCGGATTAGTGATTTTGCCGGATTACAGAGTGGTTAGGTTAGAATACACTTAACCCAACGGTGATATTTACGCATCGGCAATTTCACCCACTTAGTGCCCAATTTTTGGCCACTTCCATTGTTCCAGTCTTCCAAACTCATAGCTATTTCACTAGTAGTCCTTCTTTTCTGTTGATTAAATACAGGAAACCACCCATTTACCTATTTCAACTACCCAATAAGTGATCAGAAATCGGTAATTTGGCCAATTTCACGCAAATTAAAAAATATGCCAATTTCAAAATAGGGTCCAGAATGAACACTGCAGACATTCCTGGCACTAAAATAACATTTTCTCTATTCATCAGTCACGTCTCCAGGCCCCTCTTACTTATTTTAAATTTTTATTCACAAAAAATAGATTTACTGTTATGCAGACTACTGCATTATTGTAAGAATTGTATAAATAATGTCAACCCATTTGTGACTGTGTATTAGAATGGCTAGTTGGATATTTATTGGACAATGATGTCATTTGTTTACTCTTGAACATTGGCAAAAATCGAACATTTCCACTACTTTGAGCTCCATTTCAAGGTCCTTTTCAAAGCAAAACCAATCAAAATCATCTCTGTTTCTATAATATGTCTTCCATTCTATCAAATAAGACCAAGAAAACAAGAATACAACCATAAATACTATATGAAAATACTATACGAAAGTTGGCGTTTTAATCCAAAAACACGGTGTGCTGCAGGATTTTTTTTATACTGCGCACACTGACCACACAGACCCATTCTCTCACATGTGGGCCTACCAGCTTTCTCCCGCTTGAATTGAAGCCGCTAGAACTTTTGAGCATATATACGTCAAACACATTGACTCGTACGACCAAAACAGTCAAAGGGTTAAACATACATCACATGTAAACATTGCATGTTTGGTTATGTTCCTGGGAGTCCTCAAAAAGCCAAACAAGTTTTTTTAGACCAACAGATCTTGCAAAAATTGAAGGCGAATATGTAATTGTAGTTCATTGTCGTGATATAAGACTACAACTGCAATAGAAATAATAGTATTTCTTACCTTAAATTGTAGGTAATGAGGTTTGTGGATGGTTGTGAAGAGTGACATGGATGGTGTGGCCCTACTGGGCTGAGGTGGATGCTTGTTGGGTGTCGGTAGAAGTGGATGGTAGAGGTTCTGGTACTGAAGTCGATGGTTATATTGCAGTGTGCATAAATTCTGTAATGGATCTCTGGGCTCTTTTATTCTGCATTACATTATACAGCTGACGGTAAGGCATCATCAGCTGGTCTAGACCCCGTTTCAAAGCCCTGCTTCTAGCTTTGTCAGGGTCCTCTTCAGTGAAAAAGTCTGCTAGTTTAGCAGCAACATGGAACTGCTTACGTAACTGCTGCAGTGTTAACTGTTTTTCTTCAGGTTCTTCTTCATTTTTTTTTTATTTTATTAACACATCGGCCGATTCCCACCAAGGCAGGGTGGCCCGAAAAAGAAAAACTTTCATCATCATTCACTCCATCACTGTCTTGCCAGAAGGGTGCTTTACACTACAGTTATAAAACTGCAACATTAACACCCCTCCTTCAGAGTGCCGGCACTGTACTTCCCATCTCCAGAACTCAAGTCCGCCTGCCGGTTTCCTGAATCCCTTCATAAATGTTACTTTGCTCACACTCCAACAGCACGTCAAGTATTAAAAACCATATGCCTCCATTCACTCCTATCAAATACGCTCACACATGCTTGCTGGAAGTCCAAGCCCCTCGCACACAAAACTTCCTTTACCCCTCCCTCCAACCTTTCCTAGGCCGACCCCTACCCCGCCTTCCCTCCACTACAGATTTATACACTCTCGAAGTCACTCTGTCTCGTTCCATTCTCTCTACATGTCCAAACCACCTCAACAACCCCTCCTCAGCTCTCTGGACAATCGTTTTGGTAATCCCGCACCTCCTCCTAATTTCCAAACTCCGAATTCTCTGCATTATATTCACACCACACATTGACCTCAGACATGACATCTCCACTGCCTCCAGCCTTCTCCTCGTTGCAACATTCATCACCCATGCTTCACACCCATATAAGAGCGTTGGTATAACTATACTCTCATACATTCCTCTTTACTTCCATAGACAAGGTTCTTTGTCTCCACAGACTCGAAGTGCTCCACTCACCCTTTTCCTCATCAATTCTATGATTCACCTCATCCTTCATAGACCCATCCGCTGACATGTCCACTCCCAAATATCTGAATACATTCACCTCCTCCATACTCTCTCCCTCCAATCTGATATCCAATCTTTCGTCACCTATTCTTTTTGTTATCCTCATCACCTTACTCTTTCCTATATTCACTTTCAATTTTCTTTTTACACACCCTACCAAATTCATCCACCAACCTCTGCAGCTTCTCTTCAGAATCTCCAAAAGCACAGTGTCATCAGCAAAAAGCAACTGTGACAACTCCCACTTTGTATTTGCTTCTTTATCTTTTAGCCCAACACCTCTTGCCAAGACCCTCGCATTCACTTCTCTTACAACCCCATCTATAAATATATTGAACAACCACGGTGACATCACACATCCTTGTCTAAGGCCCACTTTTACTGGGAAATAGTCCCCTTCCCTCCTACACACTCTAACCTGAGCCTCACTATCCTCATAAAAACTCTTCACTGCTTTCAGTAACCTTCCTCCTATTCCATACACCTGCAACATCTGCCACATTGCCCCCTATCTACCCTATCATACGCCTTTTCCAAATCCATAAATGCCACAAAACATCTTTACCCTTATCCAAATACTGTTCACCTATATGTTTCACTGTAAACACTTGGTCTACACACCCCTACCTTTCCTAAAGCCCCTTGTTCATCTGCTATCCTGCTTTCTGTTTTACTCTTAATTCTTTCAATAATAACTCTACCATACACTTTACCAGGTACACTCAACAGACTTATTCCCTATAATTTTTGCACTCTCTTTGTCCCCTTTGCCTTTATACAAAGGGGAAAAATACACGCCTCTGCCAATCCCTAGGTACCTTACCCTCTTCCATACATTTATTAAATAATAGCACCAACCACTCCAAAATTATATCCCCACCTGCTTTTAACATTTCTATCTTTATCCCATCAATCCCAGCTGCCTTACCCCCTTTCATTCTACCCACTGCCTCACGAACTTCCCTACACCCACAACTGGCTCTTCCACACTCCTACAAGATGTTATTCCTCCTTGCCCTACACACGAAATCACAGCTTCCTGTCTTCATCAACATTTAACAAATCCTCAAAATATTCTCTCCATCTTCCCGATACCTCTAACTCTCCATTTAATAACTCTCCTCTCCTATTTTTAACTGTCAAATCCATTTGTTCTCTAGGCTTCCTCAACTTATTAATCTCATTCCAAAACTTTTTCTTATTTTCAACAAAATTTGCTGATAACATCTCACCCACTCTCTCATCTGCTCTCTTTTTTCATTGCTTCACCACTCTTTTTAACCTCTCTTTTCTCTCCATATACTCTTCCCTCCTTGCATCACTTCTACTTTGTAAAACCTCTCATATGCTAACTTGTTCTCCCTTACTACTCTCTTTACATCATCATTCCACCAATCGCTCCTCTTCCCTCCTGCACCCACTCGCCTGTAACCACAAACTTCTGCTGAACACTCTAACACTACATTTTTAAATCTACCCCATACATTTTCGACCCCATTGCCTACACTCTCACTAGCCCATCTATCCTCCAATAGTTGTTTATATCTTACCCTAACTGCCTCCTCTTTTAGTTTATAAACCTTCACCTCTCTTTTACTTACTGATTCTATTTTCCTTGTATCCCATCTACCTTTACTCCCACTGTAGCTATAACTAAAAAGTGATCTGATATATCTGTAGCCCTCTATAAACATGCACATCCTGAAGTCTACTCAACAGTCTTTTATCTACCAATACATAGTCCAACAAACTACTGTCATTACGCCCTACATCATATCTTGTATACTTATTTATCCTCTTTTTCTTAAAATATGTATTACCTATAACTAAACCCCTTTCTATACAAAGTTCAATCAAAGGGCTCCCATTATCATTTACACCTGGCACCCCAAACTTACCTACTACACCCTCTCTGCATGTTTCTCCCACTTTAGCATTTAGGTCCCCTACCACAATTACTCTCTCATTTGGTTCAAAAGTTCCTATACATTCGCTTAACATCTCCCAAAATCTCTCTCTCCTCTACACTCCTCTCTTCTCCAGGTGCATACACGCTTATTATGACCCACTTTTCGCATCCGACCCTTATTTTAATCCACATAATCCTTGAATTTACACATTTATATTCCCTCTTTTCCTTCCATAACTGATCCTTCAACATTATTGCTACCCCTTCCTTAGCTCTAACTCTCTCAGATACTCCTGACTTAATCCCATTTATTTCTCCCCACTGAAACTCGCCTACCCCCTTCAGCTTTGTTTCGCTTAGGGCCAGGACATCCAACTTCTTTTCATTCATAACATCGGCAATCATCTCTTTCTTATCATCCGCACTACATCCACGCACATTCAGACAACCCAATTTTATAAAGTTTTTCTTCTTCTCGTTTTTAGTAGATTTGTACAGGAGAAGGGGTTACTAGCCCTTGTATCTGTGCATCAAACTCTGCCAACATTTCCTCTGGACTCCTGTCTTCATCATCATCATCATCTTCTAAGAGTTCATTCACATCTTCTTCATTCATATCTTCAAAACCATCACCTGGTAATCTCCTTGCCAGCTGAACAATTTCCTGAACCTGACTCTCAAGCAAGGGAAAACCAGAGAAAGAATTAACTACAGAAGGCCATAACTTTCCCCAGCCTGCATTTAATGTTGATTGGGGCACTTCATTCCATGCACTTCTAGCATAGCTGATGGCATCTGCAATGTTAAATTTTCTCCAGGAGCTTGGTACTGCCAGGTTGGAGTTGGAGTCCATTGATGCAACTAGTTTTTTTATAACTATTTTTGTGTAGTTACACTTGAATGTCTGAATAACTCCCCGGTCCAGTGGTTATATCAGAGATGTTGTATTTGGAGGTAAAAATACAACTTTTACATGTGGGGTCACATCCAGCAAAGCTTGTGGATGAGTACAGGAATTATCAAGAATGAAGAGAGCCTTGAATGCAAGGTTCTTGCTGTGCAGGTAAAACTTGACTTCAGGAATAAAGTGATGCTTAAACCAGTCAATAAATATTTCCTCTGTCATCCATGCTGAATGGTTTGACCTCCAAATTACTGGTAAGGTGTTTTTATCCACACCTTTCAAAGCACGAGGAGTCTTAGAGCGGTAAATAACCATGTACTTACACTTGAAATCACCTGATGCATTACCGCAAAGGAGCAAGGTGAAGTGATCCTTTGCTGCCTTGAAGCCCGGTGCACTTTTCTCTTGCTGACTGATATAAGTTTGTGTTAGCATTTTCTTCCAGAAAACACCTGTTTCGTCAGCATTAAACACTTGATGTGGCTCATAGCCACCCTCAGAAATAAGTTCCTGAAATTCAGCAGGGAAATTACTTGCTGCTGTATAATCAGCTGAAGCACTTTCACTAGAAAACCTAATATTATGTAACTTATTATGCAACCCAAAGGTGTGGAACCAGCCTGCGCTAAACACAAACTCATTTTCAGGCCTTCCTTCCTTATCACACACTGCTTTAAACAACTGTAAGGCCTTTTCCCTAATTAAGATGAAATTAAGTGGTGCGCCTTTCTTTGTTTTCTGTTCGATCCACTCAAGCAACAAGTTTTCTGTTTTATTTACTTGTTGGGACCTACGTGTCATTCTTTTCATGAGGTCACATTTTGGGTTATTCATTACACAAGCTCGTATATTCGCCTCATTCTTCCTAATTGTACGAATTGACGCTTCATTAAGGCCATAGGCCCTCACTATATCCACCACATGTGAGCCACTCTTAAGCTTATCTAATATCTCTATTTTCTTTGTAATTCCTAGACTTGAACGCTTAAACCTTTTCTTGTCACTTGCTGGAACACTTGTATGCTTATTGGGTGCCATGATTGCTTGGCAGATTTATCAAAATGCAGTGAAAATGAGAAAATGTATGTAAATAAACATAGCGAGCTTCCCAATTATTGTATGACATGCACGTGTATGAACCAAACTGAATGCTGGGAGGGATGCGTGGGTGGGTGAGGGTGGCTGGGGATAGCAGTAGGACTCCCCCACTGACTCAATGGTTTAACCCACCGCAGGCGACCGCGAGCTCAAAAATTTTTCCCCTCCAGCGAATCGTGTAATATAAGGTTTACGTCATGTTAGATAAAAATGTGCCGCAATTCTTCAATCGCGTAATACCCAAAACGCGCAACATAAAGTCATGCTAAATGAGGGTCTACTGTAGTACTATGTATGTAACGTGTTTCTTATATAATTTTGAAGAAAATATCATAGATGGATTAATGAAAATGTCTATATTAACATAAAATAAGATATTTAATGTGCTCAAGAGTGATTTATTATGCGTCCAACACACTCATATTTTTCAATAACTTCTTTCTTAAATTCCATCGTGTTTCTCACTTTCTTTACCAAAGAAACTTTCTTTGGGGCCATGGTTACTTATTTTGCAGTTGCACTTAATGAATACCCACAAAAAACAATGAATTACAGCGAAATGTTTGGATGAATGAGCAGAACCTTCCTCACTCTGCCAGATTATTATTATAATCAAATAGAAGCGCTAAACCACAGGGGTTATACAGCTCACTCTGCCAGAGACACAGCCAGACTGATGCGAAAGGCTGCCGGCGGGCGGGTGGACACGTCCCATTTGGGCCGATAAGCGAAATAATGGCAAATAACTGGTAGCCGAAAAACTGGTAGCCAAAAAACCAGCCTATAAGCGAGTTGGCCGAAGAGGAATGGCCAATAACCGGGGGTCTACTGTATATGCATTTTATTGTTCTAGGGCGCTTTAAATGTCGTAGTAGGTGGGGGAGGCCAGGCGGGATGCCATACCTCCCACACGACTTTCTACAAATATAGTAAATACTTTTCACCTCTCACCCTACATTAAGACCATTAAGACTACAAATATTTTAAGATAAGTAATGAGTGTACTGTATATGCATTTTATCACTAGGGCACTAAGTGTCGTAGTATTTTATGTGTGGGTGGTGTGGCCAGGAGGGCTACCACACCTGACTTCTTACAGTAAATACTACTCACCTTTTGTCCTACATTAAGACTACAAATAATTTGAGGTAAATACTAATCTGGAGTCTACCTGGAGAGAATTCCAGGGGTCAACGCCCCCGCGGCCCGGTCTGTGACCAGGCCTCCTGTTGGACCAGAGCCTGATCAACCAGGCTGTTACTGCTGGCCGCACGCAGTCCAACGTACGAACCACAGCCCGGCTGATCAGGTACCGACTTGAGGTGCCTGTCCAGTGCCTGCTTGAAGACAGCCAGGGGCTTGATGGTAATCCCCCTGATGTATGCTGGGAGGCAGTTGAACAATCTTGGGCCCCTGACACTTATTGTGTTGTCCCTCAACGTGCTAGTGGCACCCCTGCTCTTCATTGGGGGGATGTTACATCGCCTGTCGAGTCTTTTGCTTTCGTAGGGAGTGATTTTTGTGTGCAAGTTTGGTACTAAGCCCTCGAGAATTTTCCATTTGTATATAATAATGTATCTCTCCCGCCTGCGTTCTAGAGAGTACAGGTTTAGGAACTTCAAGCGTTCCCAGTAGTTGAGGTGGTTTATCGCACTTATGCGTGCGGTGAAGGTTCTCTGCACATTTTCAAGGTCAGCAATTTCACCCGCCTTGAAAGGTGCAGTTAGTGTGCAGCAATATTCCAGCCTAGATAGAACAAGCGATCTGTAAAGTGTCAACATGGGCTTGACATCCCTGGTTTTGAAGGTTCTCATTATCCATGCTGTCATGGTCCTTGAATGTGAGATCCTCTGACATGATCACTCCCAGGTCTTTGACATTATTTTTTCGCTCTATTGTGTGGTTGGAATTAGTTTTGTACTCCGATGAGATTTTAATTTCTTCACGTTTTCTGTATCTGAGTAATTGAAATTTCTCATCATTGAACTTCATATTGTTTTCTGCAGCCCATTTAAAGATTTGGTTTATGTCTGCTTGGAGTCTTGCAGTGTCTTCAACGGTGGACACTGTCATACAGATTCGGGTGTCATCTGCAATGGAAGACACAGCACTGTGGCTTATATCCCTGTCAATGTCTGATATGAGGATGAGGAATAGGATGGGAGCAAGTACTGTGCCTTGTGGAACAGAGCTTTTCACAGTAGCTGCCTCAGACTTTACTCTGTTGACTACTACTCTTTGTGTTCTACATGTTAGGAAATTATAGATCCATCTACCAACTTTTCCTGTTATTCCTTTATCACGCATTTTGTGTGCTATTACACCATGGTGTATATAACATCTGCATTCTGTTTATCTTCTAGAGCATCCAGGACCTTGTTGTAGTGGTCCAGTAGTTGGGACAGACAGGAGCGGCCTGCTCTAAACCCATGCTGTCCTGGGTTGTGCAATTGATGGGTATCAAGATGGGTGGCGATCTTGCTTCTTAGAACCCTTTCAAAGATTTTTATGATATGGGACGTTAGCGCAATTGGTCTGTAGTTCTTTGCTATTGCTTTACTGCCCCCTTTGTGGAGCGGGGCTATGTCTGTTGTTTTTAGTAGCTGCGGGACAATTCCAGTGTCCATGCTCCCTCTCCATAGGATGTTAAAAGCATGTGATAGGGGCTTCTTGCAGTTCTTGATGAACACGGAGTTCCATGAGTCTGGGCCTGGAGCAGAGTGCATGGGCATGTCATTTATTGCCTTTTCGAAGTCATTTGGCATCGTGGTGATGTCAGAAAGGCATGCATCTGTCAAGTTCTGTGGCACTCTCATAAAAAAATAATTTAGGTTTTCGATTTTCAGTCTGGTTAGTGGCTCGCTAAAGACTGAGTCAAACTGGGATTTAAGTAACTCACTCATTTCCTTGCTGTCATCTGTGTAGGACCCATCCCGTTTAAGTAGGGGCCCAATACTGGTTGTTGTTCTCGACTTTGATTTTGCATAGGAAAAGAAATACTTAGGGTTTCTTTCAATTTCATTTATGGCTTTTAGTTCTTCCCGTGTCTCTTGATTCCTGTAAGATTCCTTTAGTTTTAATTCGATGTTTGCTATTTCTCTGACTAGTGTCTCCCTACGTATTTCAGAGATATTGGCCTCCTGTAGCCGCTCCGTTATTCTTTGCCTTCGCCTTAAGGGAATTTGCCTTGAGCAAACCTCAAGTACCACAGAGTTAATTTGTTCTAGACATAGGTTGGGATCTGTGATGCTTAGGCAATCTTCCCAGTTTATATCATTTAGGACTTGGTTTACTTGGTCCCACCTTATGTTTTTGTTATTGAAGTTGAATTTGGAGAAAGCTCCCTCACGGCTGATCACATTTTGTTGATCTGGGGCTCCCCGCATGCATGTCTGGACCTCTATTATGTTGTGATCTGAGTATATTGTTTTTGATATGATGACATTTCGTATCAGATCATCATTGTTGGTGAAGATGAGGTCCAGCGTATTCTCTAATCTTGTGGGCTCTACTATTTGCTGGTTTAATGAGTGTACTGTGAGTGTATTTTAATTTTTTTATTCTTTTTAATGCCTAGTTCTATTGCTAACTTAATATATGTTAGTGTAAACTTGTTATCTGGCATTTATATGCATTTATAAGTGGAAAAAAATGGTGTTCTGCTTTCCAGCAATGTCTGCTTTCCGGCAGTAGCCCGGAACCTAACCTGCCGTATAAGTGGGGCCCTACTGTAGTTGAGCAATCATCAAGCACAATGTACAATAATGAAATTGAAACAATTTTAAGTTTGAAGTAAATGATCAAATAGTTGAGCAGTCTTAAATTATTTAGGAGTTTTTTGAGTAACTTTTGAGTAACTGGAAGGTAATTAAGTAAAGTGTTTGTCTGGTAAATTTTGGGTAATGAGGTGATTTCTAAGTAGGGCCTTAAATTGATTTGCAGGCAGGGGCCCTTTAGTGTGATCAGGCAATGAATTCCAGATCTTCAGGCCCTTTATGTGCATAGCATTTTTGCATAGGGAGAGATGGACATGAGGGATATCGAAGAGTGATTTGTGCCTTGTACTATGCCTGTGTGTTCTGTTGTAGTTATCAAGTAGTAGTTTGAGAGGGTTAATATTGGAGTATAATGTAATGTGTGTGTAGTAGGCACAATAATAAATGTGGATGTTTTGTATATTAAGCAAGTTAAGGCTCTTAAAAAGCGGTGGAGTGTGCTGTCTAGTGCAGGAGTTGGTAATCAGTCACACTGCAGCTTTTTGTTGGTTTATTAAAGGTTTAAGGTGATTTGCTGTGGTTGAGCCCCATGCACAAATACCATAGGTGAGGTAAGGGTAAATGAGAGAGTGGTAAAGAGCAAGAAGAGCCGTTTGGGGTACATAGTACCGTATCTTTGAAAGGATACCTACTGTTTTGGAGACTTTCTTGGATATTTGCTATATGTGGGTCTGGAATTTGAGACTGCAGTCAAGGTGGAGACCTAGAAATTTGCCCTCTGTGTGTCTTGAAATGGGTGAACCATTTATCAATATGTTTAGCTGTACATTTGAAGCTGTGTTTCTAAATAGCATGAAGTAGGTTTTGTCTATATTGAGAGTAAGTTTGTTGATAGTCATCCAAGTAGATATTTTTAGTAGTTCGTCATTTACAGTGTCTGTTAGTATGGTTGGGTTTGGGTGAGAGAAGACATAAGTAGTGTCATCTGCAAATAAAATGGGTTTAAGGAGTGTACACACATTTGGGAGGTCATTGATGTAAATGAGAACGAGACGTGGGCCAAAGACACTCCCCTGTGGGACTCCAACACGAACAGGTTGTGTAGTGGAGTTAGCTCCATTTGTGTATACATACTGGTTTCTACTGCTAAGATAAGAGCTTAGGTAATCGAGAAAGTGTCCTCTGACTCTGTAATGTTCGAGCTTAGGGTGTAATATGTTATGGTCAACTGTATCAAAAGCTTTTCGTAAGTCTATGAAAAGTCCCAGGTGAATTTCATTTTTTCCGAGTGCCGAATATATTAGTTCAAGCATACGTATAATTGCATCGTTAGTACTTTTTTTCGGTCTAAATCCAAAATGACAGGAGTTAAGTATGTTGTGGGATACTAAGTAGGCATAGACTTTTTTTTTTATTTATTTCATTAACACATCGGCCATTTCCAACCAAGGCAGGGTGGCCCGAAAAAGAAAAACTTTCATCATCATTTACTCCATCACTGTCTTGCCAGAGGCGTGCTTACACTACAGTTTATAAAGTTTTGCTTTTCCTTGTTTTTAGTAATGTATACAGGAGAAGGGGTTACTAGCCCATTGTTCCCGGCATTTAGTCATCTCTTATGACACACATGACTTACTGAGGAAGAATTCTGTTCCACTTCCATATGGAGATAAGCAGAAATAACCAAGAACAAGAACTAGGAAGAAAATAGACGAAAACCCAAAGGGGTTAGTATATATATGCTTGTACATACATGTGTAGTGTGACCTAAGTGTAAGTAGAAGTAGCAAGACATACCTGCAACCTTGCATGTTTATGATACAGAAAAAGACACCAGCAATCCACCATCATGAAAAACAATTACAGGCTTATGTTTCACACTCATTTGGTAGGACGGTATTATTATTATATTATTATTATAATCAAATAGAAGCGCTAAACCACAGGGGTTATACAGCGCTGCAGGTTATTGTAGGATGCAGGGAGAGTGAGTTGTAAGAGGGAGATGGACGATTAGTAGGGTATGGAGTGCTAGATGACGGTGGGTAGTGCAGGGGTGGAGGGTAGCAAGAGATCGAGGTAGAAGGGACTGAGGGAGGTGCTAGAGGTATAATCTTCAGAGTTTGTGTAGTAAGTCAGTTTCTGTCAAAAAGTCAACAAGAGAGTCAGGATTAAAGGAGGGTCCATCTGCAAGAAGGGAAGGTAAAGAAAGGGCCGCAGAGCGAAGACGTCGTTGGAGGTAAATTCTGCGTGCTCGTTGATAGAGTGGACAGTCCAACAGGATATGTTGAACAGACACTGGAACCTGACAATGCTCACAGAGAGGGGCAGGGAGCCTCTCCATGAGATATGTACCCGTGAGTAAGACGAGTGTGGCCGATGCGAAGACGGGAGAGAGTAGTCTCCCAACCTCGACATTGGTGACAAGAAGAAGGCCAGAAACCTATAACCGGTTTAATAGAATGAAGTTTGTTATTCAGCAGGTCAGACCAGCGTTGTTGCCAACGGGTGTGAAGGTGGGTAGCAATGACTGCAAAATAGTCCGTGAAAGGAACACCTCTATATGAAACTGGAAGGTCATGTACTGCTGACCGCGCAGCAGTGTCTGCCTGTTCATTGCCCTGTACGTCAACATGACCAGGGACCCAACAAAAAACAATATCTTTATGCTTGCTAAAGATACGGCGTAACCAAAGGTGGATACGAAGAACTAGGGGGTGAGGTGTATCAATTTTACGGATAGCCTGTAAAGCACTAAGAGAGTCTGAAACGACCACAAATGGTGACTCAGGCATAGATGCAATACGGATAAGTGCCACAAGAATGGCATACAATTCAGCCGTAAATATGCTAGCCGAGGGTAATAGATGCCCTCGTACAACGCTGTCCGGAAACACTGCTGCGAATCCGACGCCATCAGATGACTTTGAACCATCGGTGTATACTGCGATGGCATGAGAATGAGAACGGAAGTGGTCTAGAAAGAAAGAGCGAGAAGCCGCCGTAGGTAGTTGGGCTTTCGCGTTCGGTAGAGGAATAGAACAGACACGGACAGCAGGAACTTCCCAAGGGGCTAGGGAAAAGGGAGATGTCACATGAACATATAGAGGTGGGAGCTGAAGGGAAGACACGAGTGAATGTAGACGAAGAGAAAAGGGACGAAGTAAGCAGGGGCGACGAACAAATAAAGAGCGCCTACTAACATCTGTAACAATCCTATACATGGAAGGATTGCGGAGGTCAAGACAAGGATGGAATTTTAGCTTCTACATAGAGGCTCTCAACCTGGGAAGAACGAAAAGCACCAAGGCATAAGCGTAATCCCTGGTGATGGATGGGATTAAGGCTGGAAAGAGTGGCAGGAGAAGCTGCCGAATATATCTGGTCACCATAATCGAGTTTCGATAAAATTAGGGCCGAATGTAGGCGAAGGAGAGTTCTACGATCAGCCCCCCATGAAAGATGTGCGAGGGTTTTAACCCTTTCGGGGTTATGGTCGTACAAGTACGTCTTACGCGCAGGGGTTATTGACGTACTAGTACGCATAAATTCTAGCGCCTTCAAATTAAGCGCGAAATGGCTGGTAGGCCTAGTGGTGAGAGAATGGGTCTGCGTGGGGACCCAGTGGTGCATTGTGGGAACGCCATGTTAGTACACTCTGATCACCATGCCTGGCGGTAAGAAACTCCTCACTCCTCGGCGAATTGGAACACTTTTGTTCCCCAGTGACAGTTCTAACACTGATGGGAGTGTCAGTGGTGATGAGTTTCAAGGTTTTGATGAGGTTGTGACCGAAACTAATGACCATAATACCGGTAATATTGAGGAAAACCCAGACGACCCTCAGCCGTCCACCTCCGGTGTTGTGGCATCTTGTTCACGCTCAATTGTTCCAGGACGAAAGAGGAAACTGTTATTTACTCATATCCCAGACTCTGATGTGAGCAATGGTGATGATAGTGATAGTGAATATGAACTCCAAGCTCTTCAAAACAGTTCCAGTAGCGAGAGTGGAGCAGAATATTCTCCAGTGAAGCGTCAGTATATACAAGGTATATGCGCTCTGGTAGCGTGCCATATGCTGTTCCAAGGGGAAGGAGTACATCTCGGAGTACATCCCGTGGGCGTACAACAGGAAGTGATAGTGAAAATGAAGACGATAGTGTTGCAATTGGAATGAGAAATGTGCATGGAACTGGTACTGGTAGTGGTGGTGGTGGTGGTGGTGCCAGGCGCGAGGCACCAGCAGTGGACCATGCTGGCACCGACGCCACTGAGTCAGCTCAGCGGCCATCCT
>WNWK01017870.1:0-41375 GCA_009830355.1 Cherax destructor
CGGTGAGTAAGAGGACTGCAGGTTCAATATGAGAAATAATCAGGACCTTGAAACCCGAAATCAGAAAAACATATATTCACATACATACAAACACACACACAATCAAACACACACACACACTATCAAACACACACACACACACGCACACACACACACACACACACACACACACACACACACACAAAAGGTTTGCAACAAGACTAGTCCCAGAGCTAAGGGGATTGTCCTACGAAGAAAGGTTAAGGGAAATCGGCCTGACGACACTAGAGGACAGGAGGGTTAGGGGAGACATGATAACGACATATAAAATACTGCGAGGAATAGATAAGGTGGACAGAGACAAGATGTTCCAGAGAGGGGACACGGGGACACAGAAACAAGGGGTCACAATTGGAAGTTGAAGACTCCTATGAGTCAAAGGGATGTTAGGAAGTATTTCTTCAGTCATAGAGTTGTCAGGAAGTGGAATAGCTTAGAAAGCGACATAGTGGAGGCAGGAACCATACATAGTTTTAAGACTAGGTTTGATAAAGCTCATGGAGCAGGGAGAGAGAGGACCTAGTAGCAATCAGTGAAGAGGCGGGGCCAGGAGCTATGACTCGACCCCTGCAACCACAAATAGGTGAGTACAAATAGGTGAGTACACTAGAGGACAGGAGGGTTAGGGGAGACATGATAACGACATATAAAATACTGAGAGGAATAGATAAGGTGGACAGATACAAGATGTTCCAGAGAAGGGACACAGAAACAAGGGGTCACAATTGGAAGTTGAAGACTCCTATGAGTCAAAGGGATGTTAGGAAGTATTTCTTCAGTCAAAGAGTTGTCAGGAAGTGGAATAGCCTAGAAAGTGACGTAGTGGAGGCAGGAACCATACATAGTTTTAATACGAGGTTTGATAAAGCTCATGGAGCAGGGAGAGAGAGGACCTAGTAGCAATCAGTGAAGAGGCGGGGCCAGGAGCTATGAATCGACCCCTGCAACCAAAAATAGGTGAGTACAAATAGGTGAGTACACACACACACACACACACACACACATACACACATACAAACCCACACTATGTGCTATGACTCGACCCCTGCAACCACAAATAGGTGAGTACAAATAGGTGAGTACATACCAACACTCACACACACACACATCCTACATGAACATACACTCACACATTCCAAACTGAATGCAACATATACACATGCAAATGTTATCAAACGACTATTCAAATTAAATTAAGGAACTTATAGATGAAAATATTTTGCAATAGAATTATGAATAAATGAAGATGGCGAATGTTGTTTTACAGTTTTTTGAAGACTTTCATTCTTAGAGATGTAAGAATGTGGCAAGTTTTGAATCAGACAATCAGGAAAATTTCATGAATTATCTTAAGAAAAGTAAAGAGTAGTCATAAATATTATAGACGTCTGACTCACTCATCACAACATCACTTCTCTCACTTCCTCTATATTGACAGGGAAAACATTCACCATCACACACACCAAATAAAAACTTTCTGAGACGAATATAAAATGTACCATCTCAGGAGACGCCATCTCTTGGCCAAAAAAAAAAAAAAGAATTTTGTTGGTTGCTCCTGCAAGGTGGCAAGCTTGCGTCTTTCTTAATGTCCTGTATATTGTCAAGTATTGCGATATATGAATATATAAATATAATTTAGTGGTGACTGCCAGGTTGTGGCAGTCACATCACAGTACATATCAACTGTATGGGACACAGTAACACAGTGGTACTGGCCAGGTTGTGGCAGTCACATCACAGTACATAACAACAGTATGGGACACAGTAACACAGTGGTACTGGCCAAGTTGTGGCAGTCACATCACAGTACATAACAACAGTATGGGACACAGTAACACAGTGGTACTGGCCAGGTTGTGGCAGCCACATCACAGTACATAACAACAGTATGGGACACAGTAACATAGTGGTACTGGCCAGGTTGTGGCAGTCACATCACAGTACATATCAACTGTATGGGACACAGTAACACAGTGGTACTGGCCAGGTTGTGGCAGTCACATCACAGTACATAACAACAGTATGGGACACAGTAACACAGTGGTACTGGCCAGGTTGTGGCAGCCACATCACAGTACATAACAACAGTATGGGACACAGTAACACAGTGGTACTGGCCAGGTTGTGGCAGTCACATCACAGTACATAACAACAGTATGGGAGACAGTAACACAGTCGTACTGGCCAGGTTGTGGCAGCCACATCACAGTACATAACAACAGTATGGGACACAGTAACAAAGTGGTACTGGCCAGGTTGTGGCAGTCACATCACAGTACATAACAACAGTATGGGAGACAGTAACACAATGGTACTGGCCAGGTTGTGGCAGCCACATCACAGTACATAACAACAGTATGGGACACAGTAACACAGTGGTACTGGCCAGGTTGTGACAGCCACATCACAGTACATAACAACAGTATGGGAGACAGTAACACAGTGGTACTGGCCAGGTTGTGGCAGCCACATCACAGTACATAACAACAGTATGAGAGACAGTAACACAGTGGTACTGGCCAGGTTGTGGCAGTCACATCAAAATACATAACAACAGTATGGGAGACAGTAACACAGTGGTACTGGCCAGGTTGTGGCAGCCACATCACAGTACATAACAACAGTATGGGAGACAGTAACACAGTCGTACTGGCCAGGTTGTGGCAGCCACATCACAGTACATAACAACAGTATGGGACACAGTAACACAGTGGTAATGGCCAGGTTGTGGCAGCCACATCACAGTACATAACAACAGTATGGGAGACAGTAACACAGTGGTACTGGCCAGGTTGTGGCAGCCACATCACAGTACATAACAACAGTATGGGAGACAGTAACACAGTGGTACTGGCCAGGTTGTGGCAGTCACATCACAGTACATAACAACAGTATGGGACACAGTAACACAGTCGTACTGGCCAGGTTGTGGCAGCCACATCACAGTACATAACAACAGTATGGGACACAGTAACACAGTCGTACTGTTCAGGTTGTGGCAGTCACATCACAGTACATAACAACAGTATGGGACACAGTAACACAGTGGTACTGGCCAGGTTGTGGCAGCCACCACGAAAAATTTTTTTGTCAAGAGATCAAATCATCCAAGTTGACAGTTTTTATTTCCTTCTGGAGAGTTTTTGTTTTGTATTTGTGATGGTGAATGTTTTTATGTCATTATTGAATACGTGAGAAAAGTGTATATGTGAAAACAGAAAATTATTTAATAATTAATTTGAATTAATCAAAATGATTTATAAGAATATCTTCTTTGTCTTAACGATAAGTCTCTCAAGTTAGTCACTTCTTCACATATTAAGATGACTTAATAAGAAATTCTTCTTTGTCTTAAACACAAAATATTTATGTAGTTAAGTATTATAACATAAAATGTATGAATGTAAACCATAAGAAGAACTGATGGTAATATTTCAGAGATATCGAAGTTGTCTTTATTATCTTTAATATTGTCTGAAATAATGATTACAGACCAAAATGACTTGAGTTATCAGTAATCACTATTTTAGATATTATTAAACAGAATAAAGGCAGCTTCCCCATTACTTAAGTGTTAGGACGAGTTCCCCTTAAAATAATAAACTCCGCCATTATATAGTAACCAAGAGTTACCTCTACTACTACTACTATTACTACTACCAACATCCCTACTAGTACCACCAACATCCCTACTACTACCACCACCATACCCACTACTACCACCACCACAACTACCACCACCACCACCACCACCACCACCACGACTGTGAGTCGTTTGTGAGTCTTTTACTTGATGACATTCACCAGACTGAATGTTCCCTCGTACTTGTAAGTGATGACATTCACCAGACTGAATGTTCCCTCGTACTTGTAAGTGATGACATTCACCAGACTGAATGTTCCCTCGTACTTGTAAGTGATGACATTCACCAGACTGAATGTTCCCTCGTACTTGTAAGTGATGACATTCACCAGACTGAATGTTCCCTCGTACTTGTAAGTGATGACATTCACCAAACTGAATGTTCCCTCGTACTTGTAAGTGATGACATTCACCAGACTGAATGTTCCCTCGTACTTGTAAGTGATGACATTCACCAGACTGAATGTTCCCTCGTACTTGTAAGTGATAACATTCACCAGACTGAATGTTCCCTCGTACTTGTAAGTGATGACATTCACCAGACTGAATGTTCCCTCGTACTTGTAAGTGATGACATTCACCAGACTGAATGTTCCCTCGCACTTGTAAGTGATGACATTCACCAGACTGAATGTTCTCTCGTACTTGTAAGTGATGACATTCACCAGAGTGAATGTTCCCTCGTACTTGTAAGTGATGACATTCACCAGACTGAATGTTCCCTCGCACTTGTAAGTGATGACATTCACCAGACTGAATGTTCCCTCGCACTTGTAAGTGATGACATTCACCAGACTGAATGTTCCCTCGTACTTGTAAGTGATAACATTCACCAGACTGAATATTCCCTCGTACTTGTAAGTGATGACATTCACCAGACTGAATGTTCCCTCGTACTTGTAAGTGATGACATTCACCGACTGAATGTTCCCTCGCACTTGTAAGTGATGACAAATAACTATGCATAAATAACAGACTTTAACACACTTTGAGAGAAAAAATTTCAAGTAGATCAAATATTTCTAAATAGATTTGTAGCTAATTATGTGTTCTTAAGTGATTAAGAAAAGTGAATGTTGAATGCTTGAGTAATGTTTAACAATATTAATAAACTACAACACATCAGTAATATTATCATCTCTCGTTATGAGTATAATTATTACTTAAAACACTTTCTTGAAGCAAGACATTGCAGAGTATAATTTAAGAGTCACTTTGCAGAACAAACTTATCATGTTACAATGGTTATATCAGTCAGTGTTTACACTCATTTTGCAAAATATTATCTTATAATAAAAGGCAAAAACGGAATTAAACTATATCATTTGAGGGGGACGTTGAGAGCTGTGAACCCCAAACACAGCATTTCCTCAGAGAGGAACTTAACTTGTCAAATGCAGCAACACCATGGAGTCCAGCCTACCTATGATATTACAACACAAGTGTTTAAATATCAATATAAACGAGCAGATGTAATTACTGGAGAGGACACACAGAAATCTGCGCCCAGTAAATACACCCGCCCAGGTAGGCTGGAAACATAGTCCAGCCAGAAGAGAGGAACTCCTCTACCTAGACCACCATGGTGAGGCCACTTATTGTTTATTTTAGTCGTCTATTTAAATGTCATAGATTTTTATGTTCTTATTTGAGTTTTTCTGGATTTTCACTCATGTAAAAGTGTGATCTCTTTATGTTGCTATGTATAACTTTCTTATCAATTTTGATGCCATGTATAACACTGTGATCTTTGTACTGATAGTGTTATTGTGTATAACACTGTGATCTTTGTATTGCTAGTGTTATTGTGTATAACACTGTGATCTTTGTAATACACTAGCAATACAAAGATCACAGTGTTATGCACAATAACACTAGCAATACAAAGATCACAGTGTTATATACAATAACACTAGCAATACAAAAATCATAGTGTTATACACAATAACACTGTGATCTTTGTATTGTTAGTGTTATTGTGTATAACCCTATGATCTTTGTATTGCTAGTGTTATTGTATATAACACTGTGATCTTTGTATTGCTAGTGTTATTGTGCATAACACTGTGATCTTTGTATTGCTAGTGTTATCGTATAAAACCCTGTGATCTTTGTTTTGCTAGTGTTATTGTGTACAACACTATGATCTTTGTATTGCTAGTGTTATTGTGTATAACACTGTGATCTTTGTATTTCTAGTGTTATTGTGTAACACTGTGATCTTGTATTGCTAGTGTTATTGTGTATAACACTGTGATATTTGTATTGCTAGTGTTATTGTGTACAACACTATGATCTTTGTATTGCTAGTGTTATTGTGTATAACACTGTGATCTTTGTATTGCTAGTGTTATTGTGTATAACACTGTTAACTTTGTATTGCTAGTGTTATTGTGTATAACACTGTGATCTTTGTATTGCTAGTGGTTTTGTGAATAACACTGTGATCTTTGTATTGTTAGTGTTATTGTGTATAACACTAGGATCTTTGTATTGCTAGTGTTATTGTATATAACACTGTGATCTTTGTATTGCTAGTGTTATTGTGTACAACACTGTGATCTTTGTATTGCTAGTGTTGCTGTGTACAACACTGTGATCTTCGTATCACCGGTGTAAACATGTAATATAATGTAACATTTATATCTCAAAATTTTCTACACATTACGGAGTTATCTTTGTATCCTTGAACTTTCTATATATAAAAGAGTGATATTTATTTTTTCTAATTTTACAAAGTATAATATTGTGATCTTTTCAGCTCTGGTGTTATTATATATAATCGTAACATTTATATCTCAGGTATTACTGCATATAACCCAGTGATCTTTGTATCTCTGATAACACTAGTAAAGGTTTTCTGAAAGTCTTCGTAAATGTTATCTCTCCATTTCGTTATTTAAAAATTTTTCCTATAATAACTTTACATATTTTAAATACAGGATTTTGTAGACAGAAATTCATATTGTATACCACCTACCCTGACACTGTTAAACTTTGGAACACTGTGTACCATCTTACATTTGCCTGCATATGTGAATTTCTCTAGTGTGTGTCTGTACTCATCTAGTTGTGGTTGCAGGAGTCAATTCACAGCTCCTGGCCTCGTGTTTGTGTGTGTGTTAGTTACCATTTTGTCCTATGCACATGTCGATTAGACTCTAGGCCTGTTGTATGTATGTATGTGTGTGTGTGTGTGTAACGAAACACTTCGAAATGTTTCGGCCCCGCCGGGAATTGAACCCGGGCCCTCCGTGCGTGAAGCAAGAGCGCTAGCCACCATGTGTGTGTGTACTCACCTAATTGTACTCACCTAATTGTGGTTGCAGGGGTCGAGACTCAGCTCCTGGCCCCGCCTCTGCGCTGCCCGCTACTGGGTATCTGCTCTCCCTGCTCCATGAGCTTTATCATACCTCGTCTTAAAACTGTGTATGGTTCCTGCCTCCACTATGTCTTTCTCTAGACTATTCCACTTCCTGACTACTCTGTGGCTGAAGAAATGCTTCCTAACATCCCTTTGACTCATCTGAGTCTTCAGCTTCCAGTTGTGTCCCCTTGTTTCTGTGTTCCCTCTCTGGAACATCCTGTCACTGTATACCTTGTCGATTCCCTGCAGTATTTTGTATGTCGTTATCATGTCTCCTCTGACCATTCTTTCCTCCAGTGTTGTTAGTCCTATTTCCCTCAGCCTTTCTTCATAGGACAGACCCCTGAGTTGTGGAACTAACCTTGTCGCAAACCTTTGCACTTTCTCTAGTTTCTTTATGTGCTTGACCAGGTGTGGGTTCCAGACTGGTGCTGCATATTCTAATATGGGCCTGACGTAGACGGTGTACAGTGTCTTAAACGAGTCCTTGTTAAGGTAACGGAACGCTAGTCTTAGGTTTGCCAGTCGCCCATATGCTGCCGCAGTTATCTGGTTGATGTGTGCCTCCGGAGACGTGCTTGGCGTTATACTCACCCCAAGGTCTTTCTCCTTTTCCGAGGTTTGTAGCCTTTGTCCGCCTAGCCTGTACTCTGTCAGCGGTCTTCTTTGCCCCTCTCCGATCTTCATGACTTTGCATTTGGTGGTATTGAACTCGAGAAGCCATTTGCTAGACCAGATGTCAAGCTTGTCCAGGTCTGTTTGAAGTCCTGCTTGGTCCTCCTCCGATGTGATTCTCCTCATTAATTTCACATCATCTGCGAACAGAGACACTTCTGAGTCTATCCCATCTGTCATGTCATTTACATATACCAAGAATAACACTGGTCCTAGGACTGACCCCTGCGGAACGCCGCTCGTCACAGGTGCCCACTGTGATACCTCATCACGCACCATGACCCGTTGTTGCCTCCCTGTGAGGTATTCCCTGATCCATTCCAGTGCCCTTCCTGTTATACGTGCTTGTTCCTCCACCTTCTTTACTAATCTCATGTGAGGAACTGTGTCGAAGGCCTTCCTGCAGTCCAGGAAAATGCAATCAACCCACCCTTCTCTCTCTTGCCTAACCTCTGTTACTTTATCATAGAACTCTAGGAGGTTTGTTACACAGGATTTACCTTCCCGGAATCCGTGCTGCCTGGTGTTTATTATCCTGTTCAGCTCGAAGTGCTCCACCATGCTTTTCCTGATGATTTTCTCCAGGACTTTGCACACTATACATGTAAGTGATACTGGTCTATAGTTTAGTGCCTCTTTTCTGTCTCTTTTTTTAAAGATGGGGACTACGTTGGCCTTCTTCCATACCTCAGGTAACTGCCCATTTTCAAGGGATGTGTTGAATATTATAGTAAGTGGCACACTCAGTACCTCAGCTCCTTCCCGAAGAACCCACGGGGAGATGTTGTCCGGAACCATCGCCTTTGAGGTATCAAGGTCACTGAGTAACTGCTTCACCTCCTCCTCAGTTGTGTGTTTGCCCTCTAGCACTTGATACATCCCTTGTTGGTGGCACACCCCATCCTGTCTACCCAGCTGCCTTGCTTCCTCCACTGTGAATACTTCCTTAAACCTCAAGTTGAGCTCCTCACATACCTCTTGATCGTTACTTGTGAGTTCCCCATCTTCTCTCCTCAGCCTTATCACCTGGTCTTTAACTGTTGTCTTCCTTCTGATGTGACTGTACATCAGTTTCGGGTCGGACTTAACTTTCGATGCTATGTCATTTTCGTACTGTTTCTGGGCTTTCCTCCGTACCTGTGCATACTTGTGTCTAGCTCTTCTACTAATCACTTTGTTTACTTGGGTTCTTTGCCTTCTGTACCTTTTCCATTCTCTGATACTCTTGGTCTTTGCCTCCCTGCACCTTTGGGTAAACCAGGGGCTCTTTCTGGCCTTCCCGTTTAATCTTTTTCCTCTGGGTATAAACCGTTCCTCTGCCTCCTTGCACTTTGCCCCTACGTATTCCATCATTTCACTTATTGTCTGTCCGTCCATTTCCTTTCCCACTGAACCTCCTCAGGAAATTCCTCATGCCTGTGTAGTTCCCTCTTTTAAAATCTGGTTTGTCTCTTTCTGTACTGTTTTCCCTCTCCACCTGTAGCTCTACAATGTACTCAAAGCTCAGCACAATATGGTCGCTGGCTCCCAGGGGGCTCTCATGTGTTATGTCTTCAATATCTGAGCTGTTCAGGGTGAATACAAGGTCTAGTCTTGCTGGTTCATCTTCTCCTCTCACTCTGGTCGTGTCCCTGACATGTTGGTGCATCAGGTTTTCCAGTACCGCGTCCATCATCTTGGCTCTCCAAGTTTCTGGACCCCCACGTGGTTCTTGGTTCTCCCAGTCGATCTCCCTGTGGTTGAAATCGCCCATGACCAGTAGCTTCGCTCTGCTCATGTGCGCTTTTCTTGCCACCTCCGCCAGTGTGTCCACCATCGCTCTGTTGTTCTCATCATATTCCTCACCTGGCCTCCTGCAGTTCTGTGGTAGGTTATACATCACTGCAATGATTATCTTGTGCTCCCCAGACTGGATGGTATCTACTATGACGTCCCTTTCTCTACACACCTCCATGCCTTCCATTTCCTCGAATCTCCAGCGGTTCCTTACAAGCAGTGCGACCCCTCCTCCACCCCTGCTCCTTCTATCTTTCCTCAGGATTTGATATCCCTGTGTGTATGTGTGTGTGTGTGTGTGTGTGTGTGTGTACTTACCTAATTCACCTAATTGTGGTTGCAGGGGTCGAGACTCAGCTCCTGGCCCCGCCTCTTCGCTGTCTGCTACTGGGTCTCTGCTCTCCCTGCTCCATGAGCTTTATCATACCTTGTCTTAAAACTATGTATGGTTCCTGCCTCCACTATATCTTTATCTAGACTATTCCACTTCCTGACTACTCTGTGGCTGAAGAAATGCTTCCTAACATTCCTTTGACTCATCTGAGTCTTCAGCTTCCAGTTGATTCCCCTTGTTTCTGTGTTCCCTCTCTGGAACATCCTGTCACTGTCTACCTTGTCAATTCCCCGCAGTATTTTGTATGTTGTTATCATGTCTCCTCTGACCCTTCTTTCCTCCAGTGTTGTTAGTCCTATTTCCCTCAACCTTTCTTCATAGGACAGACCCCTGAGTTGTGGAACTAACCTTGTCGCAAACCTTTGCACTTTCTCTAGTTTCTTTACGTGCTTGACCAGGTGTGGGTTCCAGACTGGTGCTGCATATTCTAGTATGGGCCTGACGTACACGGTATACAGTGTCTTGAACGATTCTTTGTTAAGGTAACGGAACGCTAATCTTAGGTTTGCCAGTCGCCCATATGCTGCCGCAGTTATCTGGTTGATGTGTACCTCCGGAGACGTGCTTGGCGTTATACTCACTCCAAGGTCTTTCTCCTTTGCCGAGGTTTGTAGCCTTTGCCCGCCTAGCTTGTACTCTGTCAGCGGTCTTCTTTGCCCTTCTCCGGTCCTCATGACTTTGCATTTGGAAGGATTGAATTCGAGAAGCCAATTGCTAGACCAGATGTCGAGCTTGTCCAGGTCTGTTTGCAGCCCTGCCTGGTCCTCTTCCGATGTGATTCTTCTCATTATTTTCACATAATCCGCGAATAGAGACACTTCTGAGTCTATCCCGTCCGTCATGTCATTTACATATACCAGGAATAACACTGGTCCTAGGACTGACCCCTGCGGTACACCGCTCGTCACAGGCGCCCACTGATACCTCACCACGCACCATGACCCGTTGCTGTCTCCCTTTGAGGTATTCCCTGATCCATTCCAGTGCCCTTCCTGTTATACCTGCTTGTTCTTCCAACTTCTTTACTAATCTCATGTGAGGAACTGTGTCGAAGGCCTTCCTGCAGTCCAGGAAAATGCAATCAACCCACCCTTCTCTCTCCTGCCTTACCTCTGTTACTTTATCATAGAACTCCAGGAGGTTTGTTACACAGGATTTGCCTTCCCGGAATCCGTGCTCTCTGGTGTTTATTATCCTGTTCAGCTCGAGGTGTTCCACCATTCTTTTCCTGATGATTTTCTCCAGGACTTTGCACACTATACATGTAAGTGACACCGGTCTATAGTTTAGTGCCTCTTTTCTGACTCCTTTTTTAAAAATGGGGACTACGTTGGCCTTCTTCCATACCTCAGGTAGCTGCCCAGTTTCAAGGGATGTGTTGAATATTATGGTAAGTGGCACACTCAGTACCTCAGCTCCTTCCCGAAGAACCCACGGGGAGATATTGTCCGGACCCATCGCCTTTGAGGTATCAAGGTCACTGAGTAACTGCTTCCCATACTGTGTGTGTGTGTGTGTGTGTGTGTGTGTGTGTGTGCCTCCCTCTCAGTATCCTCACCTCTAGCTTCCTACATCAATCCCTCCTTAGAATCTTGTGTTCATTAATTCATGCGTCTGTCTACTGGATGTGTCTGGCCTTCACCGCTTACCGGAGGTCCCAGGCGACCTTGCTGGATGGCAATTATGTCATTTTTTTAACTACGGTCGAGAATTTGCTGGTGGAGGAATTACAAGAGGGAACACAAAGAAGTTTGTGTCCAAGACAGCCATGAACCTACACCAAGACACAGATATCGTTATTCTATGAAAATTTTAGTCCTACTTATGTCACAGTATGTATCTATAATAATAAAGATATATATTCACTTATGTAACAGAATAATTGTATGTGTGAACGTTGTATTGTGTGTAAATTACTGACCGATTCCTAATTATCCATCTCCATGAAAAATGTGATAAATATTATTTGTTTCGTTACTCCTCTTTTGTGATAGCAAAACACGCACAGGTTTATAAAGGCACTAATATAAAAAAAATTCGGGGGTCAAAATAATTTTTTGGAGGTCGCTGCTACAACCTGGCCAGTACGATGCTACGTCGCTGCTACAACCTGGCCAGTACAATGCTACGTCGCTGCTACAACCTGGCCAGTACGATGCTACGTCGCTGCTACAACCTGGCCAGTACGATGCTACGTCGCTGCTACAACCTGGCCAGTACGATGCTACGTCGCTGATACAACCTGGCCAGTACGATGCTACGTCGCTGCTACAACCTGACCAGTACGATGCTACGTCGCTGCTACAACCTGGCCAGTACGATGCAACGTCGCTGCTACAACCTGGCCAGGACGATGCTACGTCGCTGCTACAACCTGTCAGGACGATGCTACGTCGCTGCTACAACCTGGCCAGTAGATGCTGTCGTGCTACAACCTGGCCAGGACGATGCTACGTCGCTGCTACAACCTGGCCAGGACGATGCTACGTCGCTGCTACAACCTGGCCAGTACGATGCTACGTTGCTGCTACAACCTGACCAGTACGATGCTACGTCGCTGCTACAACCTGGCCAGTACGATGCTACGTTGCTGCTACAACCTGACCAGTACGATGCTACGTCGCTGCTACAACCTGGCCAGTACGATGCTACGTTGCTGCTACAACCTGGCAAGTACGATGCTACGTCGCTGCTACAAGCTGGCCAGTACGATGCTACGTCGCTGATACAACCTGGCCAGTACGATGCTACGTCGCTGCTACAACCTGACCAGTACGATGCTACGTCGCTGCTCAGCTGGCCAGTACGATGCACGTCGCTGATACAACCTGGCCAGTACGATGCTACGTCGCTGCTACAACCTGTCCAGGACGATGCTACGTCGCTGCTACAACCTGGCCAGTACGATGCTACGTCGCTGCTACAACCTGGCCAGGACGATGCTACGTCGCTGCTACAACCTGTCCAGGACGATGCTACGTCGCTGCTACAACCTGGCCAGTACGATGCTACGTCGCTGCTACAACCTGGCCAGTACGATGCTACGTCGCTGCTACAACCTGGCCAGTACGATGCTACGTCGCTGCTACAACCTGGCCAGTACGATGCTACGTCGCTGCTACAACCTGGCCAGTACGATGCTACGTCGCTGCTACAACCTGGCCAGTACGATGCTACGTTGTGAAACTGTCATGTCTGGCTATTACCATTTATCGTAAAATGCGTTAGGCAACAATATATTTCAGTACGTCATGAAACGTGGACGAGATGTTTAGAGAGCAAAGAGAATATTTCCAGGAAATGTCGAATGGATATAATGAATTGCTGGCGGAATTTCATTCTTGGGAGAAGTAATAATGAGATCAATGAGGAATGTTGCACCAGAAGATAGCATGAAGGAAAGTATGAAGGAATTGAGTGAAAGGTGTGAGTGTGATTGCGTATGAAGGAATTAAGTGTGAAGGAAGTGGGTGTGATGGAACTTAGAATGAAGGAAGAGAGTATGAAGGAGGTGAGTAACAAGGCAATAAGAAAGTTGGAAGTGAATTTAATGAATAACAATATGAAAGGAGCGAGAATAAAGGAGGAGAATATGAAGAATTGACAGTAGGAAGGATGTACTCTGGGAGAGTACAGGATGGGTGTTAGAGAGCTCTGGGAGAGTACAGGATGGGTGTGGGAGAGGTCTGGGAGAGTACAGGATGAGTGTTACAGAGGTCTGGGAGAGTACAGGATGGTGTTGGAGATGTCTGGGAGAGTACAGGAAGGTGTTGGAGATGTCTGGGAGAGTACAGGAAGGTGTTGGAGATGTCTGGGAGAGTACAGGATGAGTGTTACAGAGGTCTGGGAGAGTACAGGATGGTGTTGGAGATGTCTGGGAGAGTACAAGATGGGTGTTGGAGATGTCTGGGAGAGTACAGGATGGTGTTGGAGATGTCTGGGAGAGTACAAGATGGGTGTTGGAGTGCTCTGGAGAGTGCAGGGTTGGTGCTGAAGTTCTCTAGGAGAATGAGAATAGGAGTGCTCTGGGAGAGTACAGAAAGGGGTATTGGAATGCTATGCGAGAGTACAGATAGATGTGGTACTCTTCAAATGCTCTACTTATAAGAAAATATGTTTGGATTTTTCTTTTATTTTGATACTTTTTACACCAATTCTTCGATTTTACTTGAATTGTGAATCACTACAACTCTTAAGAAAATTTTAAGAAATACAAAATAATTATGTCAACAGTTATTAATAAATGGAAGTTTACTAGTTTTAATTACTTTGAGCAGAATAATGTTCAGTTATGACTTAAACATCACCTAAACATTAACGTTAACTATTAGGATAAGCATTAGGATTGAAAAAATAACATTGTGTGCCAGACCATTCAGTAGACCATCTCAACACATTACAACACAACATTAATTTTACATTTTGACCGACATTCACACATGACAGAACATTACTGGCCAGTGTGCAGGAGTGACAATCTTAAATCATTTTGTTAAAGGATCGAATATCCTCAGCTGATAGTCTTTATTTTCATTTTATATCGTTTATATTGTGTGTGTGAGTGTGTGTGTGTGTGTGTGTACTCACCTAGTTGTACTCACCTAGTTGTGGTTGCAGGGGTCGATTCAAAGCTCCTGGCCCCCTCTCTTCACTGAGCGCTACTGGGTCACTCTCCCTGCGCCATCAGCTTTATCATACCTCTGCTTAAAGCTATGTATAGAGCCTGCCTCCACTACATCGCTTCCTAAACTATTCCATTTCCGGACAACTCCCGTGACTGAAGAAATACTTCCTAACATCTCTGTGATTCATCTGAGTCTTCAACTTCCATCTGTGTCCCCTTGTTGCTGTGTCCCATCTCTGGAACATTCTGTCTCTGTCCACTTTGTCAATTCCTCTCAGTATCTTATATGTTGTTATCATGTCCCCCTATCTCTCCTGTCCTCGAGTGTCGTCAGGTCGATTTCCCTTAACCTCCCCCGTAGGACATACCCTTAGCTCGGGACCAGTCTTGTTGCAAACTTTGCACTTTCTCTAGTTTACTTACATGCCTAACGTACACAGTGTACAGGGTCCTGAATGACTCCTTATTAAGATGTCGGAATGCTGTTCTTAGGTTTGCTAGGCGCCCTATGCTGCAGCAGTTATTTGGTTGATGTGCGCCTCAGGAGATGTGCCTGGTGTTATACTCACCCCAAGATGTGTGTGTGTGTGTACTCACCTAGTTGTGGTTGCAGGGGTCGAGTCGTTGCTCTTGGCCCCGCCTCTTCACTGGCCGCTACTGGGTCACTCTCCCTGCGCCATGAGCTTTATCATACCTCTTCTTAAAGCTATGAATGGATCCTGCTTCCACTACATCGCTTCCCAAACTATTCCACTTCCTGACCACTCTGTGACTGAAGAAATACTTCCTAACATCCCTGTGATTCATCTGAGTCTTCAACTTCCAACTGTGTCCCCTTGTTGCTGTGTCCCATCTCTGGAACATTCTGTCTCTGTCCACCTTGTCATTCCTCTCAGTATTTTATAAGTGTGTGTGTGTGTGTGTGTGTGTGTGTGTGTGTGTGTGTGTGTGTGTGTGTGTGTGTGTGTGTGTGTGTGTGTGTGTGTGTGTGTGTGTGTGTGTGTGTATGCGCGCGTGCACGTACATAGTTTTGTGCATGTATATATGATGGTGAATCCGCAGCCGTGTTTACGGAAATGCGCAAATGAGTGTAAAATAAGTGTGTAAGTAAGTTTACTTAGGTACAGTACACTTGAAGACAGTTACACAAATTATCATACATAGTAACATATGTGTAAATTACCCAGGATAACTCAAAAAAAGTCAAATAAACTGACTTTTTCCATTATGCGCGGCGCTTGTAACTGCTCGTCTTGCAAATACATAAGATATATAATCAAATAAAAATATGAAGTTTAACACTTATTACAGTTCTCGTGGAGGTGGACAAACACTAACACACGAACATTCATCCACACACAATAAAACATTCACAAACACACTTAAGATACTGATTAAGTAAAAAAAAATATATTTAATATAGATGAATCGTATAACATAAATAGAACTCCCAAATTTATATTGAATGGCCTCACCTTGGTGGGGGAACTGGACAGTAGTTTGGCTGCGTCCAGCTGGTGTACAGTCGTGGCTGTCTTGGTGGGTGTAATTACTGGACGCAGTTTTCTGTGTGTCACCTCCAGTAATTCCACCCACCTGGACAGTCTCTACCGTAGACCAGCTAGACAAGACCTCGTTCTCATCCAGCTAGATCACTGGGGGTGGCTGAGCTGAATTCGGGATACATAACCTGGAAAAAGCTGAGACTGGAAGATATCCTAAGGAAAGTGAGGAAGGGGAGACATCCGGGGGCCCACGGATGGATTCCTGGACACATGGACCTGGGAAAGGAGAGGATACCTTGGAGAAGTGGGAAAGGGAGAATATCTGAAGGCGGACAGATGGACTCCTGGACACATGGACCTGGGAGAGACGAGGATGCTGGTTGTGGAGGCAGACCTTGGGGAAGTGGGGAAGGTAGAATATCTGAGGGGACATAGATGGACTCCTAGACACATAGACCTGGGGCTGAGGCTGACAGTGGTCGCAAATATTAATAATGATTTACGTTAAAAGCAGTAAAAAGGAAAAGTATTTTTGGCTCGACCTGGTTTGTCAGTATAATAAAACATACTTTTACTACCATCTAAACCATTTTAAGATTTTTTTTTTACATATAATGGAATCTGTATCATCTCAGATGTTTGGCAGTGTCCTTAAAGTAAACACGTGTCTGTGCTCTCCTCTGTGTTTCTAATTATTGTTAATTTTTCTAGTGTTTCCTTTCCACTTGTCATAGTGAAGCAGGTTTGAATTCTTTCCCTAAGCACATATCTCATAGAAAACAACTACAAGGTGACCACAGATTGACTGGAGGTAGTTGACCTAAGATAACACTATGATTGTCATCCAAGATGACAATAATGGAATAAAGATTTAAACTGAACATAAAAACAAAATAAACCCACTAGATGGTTTAAGAAAAATGTGAAAGACTTATGAGTAACTATACAAGGAAGTTATGAGGGACCCTTGAGTAAAAATGTAGGAAGTTTGTGTTTACCCATCAATTACTTGATCTAAGACAGTTTTCTTAACCCAGCAATTAACTAATTAACTAATTAACTAATTTAGAAATTCAAGCTGAATGAAAAACTTTCTTGACTTTATATTCACATGCAATGTAGATCTGGTAAAGAACATGTACTGAGCACGTTAATAAGGGTTAGAACATTTAATAAACCAGTTTATCAGAAAGAGAACATGTACTGAACACTTTGATCTGGAATATAACACACATAAAACTCTAAATGTTGTTCACACCTGTATAGACACATGTGAGTCCTGCTTCACTTAATGTGGATGGTTGGTAGTGAGTTGTAGTGATGGTTGGTAGTGAGTTGTGTTGATGGTTGGTAGTGAGTTGTGTTGATGGTTGGTAGTGAGTTGTGTTGATGGTTAGTAGTGAGTTGTGTTGATGGTTGGTAGTGAGTTGTGTTAATGGTTGGTAGTGAGTTGTGGTGATGGTTGGTAGTGAGTTGTGGTGATGGTTGAGGTGAGCTGTGATGGATGGTTGTTAGTGAGTTGTGGTGATGGTTGTTAGTGAGTTGTGGTGATTGTTAGTGAGTTGTGGTGATGGTTGTTAGTGAGTTGTGTGATGGTTGGTAGTGAGTTGTGGTGATGGTTGGTAGTGAGTTGTGGTGATGGTTGGGTGAGCTGTGATGGATGGTTGTTAGTGAGTTGTGGTGATGTTGTAGAGTGGTGATCTGTTAGTGAGTTGTGGTGATGGTTGTTAGTGAGTTGTTGTGATGGTTGGTAGTGAGTTGTGGTGATGGTTGTTAGTGAGTTGTGGTGATGGTTGGGGTGAGTTGTGATGGATGGTTGGTTGTTAGTTGTGGTGATGGTTGGTAGCGAGTTGTAGTGATGGTTGTTAGTGAGTTGTGGTGATGGTTGGGGTGAGCTGTGATGGATGGTTGGTAGTGAGTTGTAGTGATGGTTGGTAGTGAGTTGTGGTGATGGTTGTTAGTGAGTTGTGGTGATGGTTGTTAGTGAGTTGTGGTGATGGTTGTTAGTGAGTTGTGGTGATGGTTGGTAGTGAGTTGTGGTGATGGTTGTTAGTGAGTTGTGGTGATGGTTGGGGTGAGTTGTGATGGATGGTTGGTGTGAGTTGTGATGGATGGTTGGTATTGAGTTGTAGTGATGGTTGGTAGTGAGTTGTGGTGATGGTTGTTAGTGAGTTGTGGTGATGGTTGTTAGTGGGTTGTGGTGATGGTTGTTAGTAAGTTGTGATGATGGTTGTTAGTGAGTTGTAGTGATGGTTGGGGTGAGCTGTGATGGATGGTTGGCAGTGAGTTGTGGTGATGGTTGTTAGTGAGTTATGGTAATGGTTGTTAGTGAGTTGTGATGATGGTTGTTAGTGAGTTGTGGCGATGGTTGGTAGTGAGTTGTGGTGATGGTTGTTAGTGAGTTGTGGTGATGGTTGTTTGTGAGTTGTGGTGATGGTTGTTAGTAAGTTGTGATGATGGTTGTTAGTGAGTTGTGGTGATGGTTGGGGTGAGCTGTGATGGATGGTTGGCAGTGAGTTGTGGTGATGGTTGTTAGTGAGTTGTGGTGATGGTTGTTAGTGAGTTGTGGTGATGGTTGTTAGTGAGTTGTGGTGATGGTTGGGAGTGAGTTGTGATGATGGTTGGTTTATAATGAGTTGAGGTGATGGTCATTTGTGGTTATTGATAATCACTTGTGGTTACGGATGGTAGATGGTGAGTTGGGATGATGGATGGCCGACAACTTTAGGTAATGGATGGCTGATGGTGAATTACGGTGATGGATGATTTATAATGAGTTGAGGTAATAGATGGTTTATAGAGAGATGTGGTAAGAGACAGTTAATGATAAGTTGTACAGATGAATGCTTGATAATGAGTTGTGGAGATTAATGGTTCAAGATGAGCAGAAATTTTGAGAGTTAATGGTGGTTAAATAGTAATGGATAGTTAATAAACTGTTTGTTTCTTTCTTTGTCTCAATGATTAAATTATGATAGAAAAAAAAGATTTTGTGACGAATTGTGTTTGTCAGAACAGGTGTGTTGCCTAAGATGTTGTCTTTTTCCATTGTGTTGCCTGAGTTGTTGTCTTCTTCCATCGTGTTGCCTAAGATGTTGTCTTCCATTGTGTTGCCGGAGTTGTTGTCTTCTTCCATTGTGTTGCCTAAGATGTTGTCTTCTTCCATTGTGTTGCCTAAGATGTTGTATTCTTACACTGTGTTGCTTAAGATGTTGTCTTCTTCCACTGTGTTGCCTAAGATGTTGTCTTCTTCCACTGTGTTGCCTAAGATGTTGTCTTCTTCCACTGTGTTGCCTAAGATGTTGTCTTCTTCCACTGTGTTGCCTAAGATGTTGTCTTCTTCCACTGTGTTGCCTAAGATGTTGTCTTCTTCCATCGTGTTAAGTAAAAGGACACAAATGCAACTAATGAGACATTTTGTTGTGGCAACGTTTCGCTCTCCAGGAGCTTTGTCAAAGGTTCAACAATACATGGACACATAGGGAATATATATACTCTCAAAGTGTGGTTAATACTTATGTGGTAAAGTAGTAGTGATATAAGTTTAGTAGTAGTAGTAATACAATAAGGTGAACAATCAACTTGCACATGAGTAAAAGGTGATAAACAATTACTTTGGTAGTATTAAAACAGGTTAGACCAAATATTTCTGTAGGAGGTTGGAAAAGAAGGTCTGTAGCAGTGTTCACATCTGCGATTGTGCTTGTGTCCATGTATTGTTTGTAACGGCTTGAAAAAGCTCCTGGAGAGCGAACGTTGCCTAATAAAATGTCTCATTAGTTGCATTGTGTCCTATGATTTGTCTAATCTATACTTTCCATTGGTTGCCTAAGATGTTGTCTTCTTCCTTGTGTTCCTAAGAGTTGTCTTCTTCCATGTTTGCCTAGATGTTGTCTTCTTCCTTGTGTTCTGATGTGACCTACATCATTATATCCCATACCAGGTCATCCTTATATCCCATACCAGATCATCCTAATATCCCTACAGACTCATCCTTATATCCCATACCAGGTCATCCTTATATCCAATACCAGGTTATCCTTATATCCATACCAGGTCATCCTTATATCCCATACCAGGTTATCCTATATCCCATACCAGGTCATCCTTATATCCCATACCAGGTCATCCTTATATCCTATACCAGGTCATCCTTATATCCCATACCAGGTTATCCTAATATCCCATACCAGGTCATCCTTATATCCCATACCAGGTCATCCTTATATCCGATGCCAGGTTATCCTTATATTCCATGCCAGGTCATCCTCATATCCTATCCAGGTCATCCTTATTTAGTTAAATAATATATCACTGGAAGCTTCAAGAAAGTTTTACCAAGTAAATAATCATTATGTTATTAGTTATCCATAAATGGAGGTTTACTACTTTTTATTCTATGAACAGAATAATGATAATTTATAACGTAAACACCACCTAAACATTAAGGTAAATATTATTTGTACTATAAACATTAAGACTGAAGAAATAACATTCGGGGTATAAGTGATGCTAACATTTAAACATCGCAGTACAACACAATAATATGATAATATTGGCTAACATTCAGGACACGACAGCAGAACGTAGACTCTTAGTAAGACGGAGACGCACTGACCAGTGTGCAGCAGCCACCTGTTGAATTATTTTTGTCAAGGGACTAAATAATCCCACCACCTGCTGCCATTTTTCATCCCATAACGTTTATGTTTCATGTTTGTGGTGGTGAAAGTTTTATTATAATCCTGAAGACGTTTGGGAGATGAAAATGTCAGAATGCAGAAAAACTTGATAATTTTTTTAATAATGATTTCTAGCCAAAGTTTATCTTAGATAGGATCATTCATGGTAGTGTCTCCTTTACCTTATCCACAAGTGTCTCAAACTGGTCACTTTTCACACCTTTCACAATGGATGTCTTGAAAATCCCCCCCCAAAAAAACATTCTCCATCAGAAAATTCCTGAACTCCCAAACATTGAAAAAGTCTGAATTTTTTACCTACAAGTTTTCGATTTTATTTTGAAAAGACAAACATAATTTTAAAAACTGTAAGGGAGAGTGTATATATATGACTGGGTGCACATTTTTATACATGTGTGTGTGTGTGTGTGTGTGTGTGTGTGTGTGTGTGTGTGTCATATATATAGTGAATCATGTATTTATACTTGTCATGTATGTCAGGGCAACCAGTTCTTATTTTCAAATACCGCCTCGGGCTGGCGCCTGAGCAGGCAGTCGACATCCAGGCTTGGTCGAGACATGTGTCGCTAGACGACTTACATTACTCTTCCAGTGAAGCCAGAAGCAACCACCGTGAAGCATTATTTAACACCTGTCACTCAAAATACCGACTACCAGACCTCCATGACAAGTATGCGGCAGTTGGATGTTTGTGGACAACCATGATCATATACACTTAGAAAATCTTGGAGGAACTAGTCCCAAATTTGTACACGGAAATCACTACCTATGAAAGCAACACCCTCGGCAGGCGGTACAACATCCCCAGTGAAAAGCAGAGGCACCATGAGACTGTTCAGGGCCCCAAGACTGTTCAACTGCCTCCCAGCATACATAAGTGGGATTACCAATAGACACCTGACGGTCTTCAAGAGGGAGCTGGACAGACATCTAAGACAGTACTTGACAGTACTTCACTACCTGTACTCACCTAATTGTGGTTGCAGGGGTCGAGACTCAGCTCCTGGCCCCGCCTCTTCCCTGTCCGCTACTGGGTCTCTGCTCTCCCTGCTCCATGAGCTTTATCATACCTTGTCTTAAAACTATGTATGGTTCCCTCCTCCACTATATCGTTCGCTAGACTATTCCACTTCCTGACTACTCTGTGGCTGAAGAAATGCTTCCTAACATCCCTTTGACTCATCTGAGTCTTCAGCTTCCAGTTGTGCCCCCTTGTTTCTGTGTTCCCTCTCTGGAACATCCTGTCACTATCTACCTTGTCGATTCCCCGCAGTATTTTGTATGTCGTTATCATGTTTCCTCTAACCCTTCTGTCATCCAGTGTTGTTAGTCCTATTTCCTTCAACCTTTCCTCATAGGGCAATCCCCTGAGTTGTGGAACTAACCTTGTAGCAAACCTTTGTACTTTCTCTAATTTCCTGACGTGCTTGACCAGGTGTGGGTTCCAGACTGGTGCTGCATACTCTAGTATGGGCTTGACGTACACGGTGTACAGTGTCTTGAACGATTCCTTGTTAAGATAACGGAACGCTAATCTTGGGTTTCCCAGTCGCCCATATGCTGCCGCGGTTATCTGTTTGATGTGTGTTTCCGGAGACGTGCTTGTCGTTATACTCACCCCAAGGTCTTTCTCCTTTGATGAGGTTTGTAGCCTTTGTCCACCTAGCCTGTACTCTGTTAGCGGTCTTCTTTGCCCTTCTCCGATCTTCATGACTTTGCATTTGGTGGGGTTAAATTCGAGAAGCCAGTTGCTAGACCAAATGTCAAGCTTGTCCAGGTCTCTTTGAAGTCCTGCTTGGTCTTCATCTGATGTGATTCTCCTCATTAATTTCACATCATCTGCGAACAGAGACACTTCTTAAAAAAAATCCCATTAATTAAAAATCTACAAAATATGTTATACTTTTTTCAAAAAATACATGAAACATTAAAAAGCTCAGAAAAATCATTTAAAATTATATTTTATTGCATATTTCGACGTTTTAGAGCGGTTTGAGAGCTTTTCTGACAAAACTAATTTTTTAGATAAAATACATAGATTATCACACTTTTAAATAGAATTTCTGCTGTAATTGAAATTTACAGAAGATGTAAGACATATTTTATATTTTTTTTGAAGTAGCTTAGTCATAGGCATATTTTTTCTAAAAAATTAAGTTTTTCAAAAAATACTTGAGGAAGCCTCGTATTGTCGAAATTTGCAATAAAATACTGTTTTATATAATTTTTCAAATTTTAAATAATTTTTTATATTTTTTAAAAATCTTAGGAAAAATCCATGTAATGTGAATACAATAGGAATATTTCGTATTTAAAAAAAAATACGTAAAAACTGAGAAAAATCTGAAAAAATTATATATTATTGCATATTTCGACGTTTTAGAGCGGTTTGAAGACTTTTGATACCAACCTCATTTTTAGCTAACATACATTGATTATTACAATTTTGTTCAGAATTTCTTGTGTAATTAAATTTTACGGGAAAAGTAAGCCAAATTTTATTATGTTTTTCAAGTAGCTTACATATTTCGACGTTTTAGAGCAGCTTGAAGGCTTTTCTGACAATCATCATTTTTTATCTAAAATACATGGATTATTACACTTCTATTCACACTTTCTGCTGCAACTGAATTTTACGGGAAAAGTAAGAAAATTTAATTATTTTTTTTCAAGCAGCTTATTTATAGGTATATTTTATGTAGAAAATTTAGTTTTTCAGAAAATGCTTGAGAAATCCTTGAACATTCGAAATATGCAATAAAATAAAGTTTTATATTATTTTTCAACATTTTTAAATAATTTATATATTCTTAAAAAATCACATTAAAAATCCTTAAAAATAAAAATTATTATTGAATCTTTCATATTTTTTAAAAAATACGTGAAACATTAAAAAAGACAGAAAAATGTGCTAAAATGGATTTTTATTGCATATTTCGACGTTTTAGAGCGCTTTGAGGGCTTTTCTGACAAACCTCATTTTTTTTAGCTAAAATACATAGATTATTACCCTTTTATTCATACCTTCTAAGCCAAATTTTATTATTTTATTGAAGCAGCTTACTTATAGGTATATTTTACCTAGAATATTAAGCTTTTCAGAAAATGCTTGAGAAAGCCTTGAATCATCGAAATATGCAATAAAATAAGGCTTTATTTCATTTTTCAAATATTTATAAATAATTTACATATTCTTAAAAAATCCCATTAAAAATCTACAAAATATTTCATATTTTGTTCAAAAAATACATGAAACATTAAAAAGCTCACAAAAATGTGCTAAAATGGTATTTTATTGCATATTTCGATGTTTCAGAGTGGTTTGAGTGCTTTTCTGGCAAAACTCATTTTTTAGCTAAAATACATAGATTATCACACTTTTAAATTGAATTTCTGTTGCAATTGAAATTTACAGGAAAAGTAAGCCATATTTTATAATTTTTTTGAAGTAGCTTAGTTATAGGTATATTTTTTTCTAAAAAATTCAGTTTTTCAAAAAATACTTGAGGAAGCCTCGTATTGACGAAATATGCAATAAAAAATACCGTTTTAAATATATATATATTATATAACACTAACCGTCACCAGACGTAGCTGGACAACACATTCACCAACACTAACCGTCACCAGACGTAGCTGGACAACACATCGCAAACACAGAACGTCACCAACACTTTCATAAACACTGAACGTAATGCACGCTAACATTCACACATCACGGTACATCGCAATACAACAATAATGTTGTAATACACACTAACATCCACACATCACGGTACATCACAACACAAAATTAATGTTATAATATAGGCTAACTTCCATACATCACAGCACATCACAACACAACATAAATGTTATAATATATGCTAACTTCCATACATCACAGCACATCACAACACAACATTAATGTTATAATATATGCTAACTTCCACACATCACAGCACATCACAGCATAACACAGCATCAGAGACACTAACAGAGACACACTGGCCAGGCTGCACCACCCACCTCCAGAATTCTTTTGATCAAGAGATCGAGTCTCCCGACTTGGTGGCTTAAATTTTTTTATCCTCGATTTTGTTTTGTGTTATTGATTGTGAATATTTTGTGTTGTAAATATTGAAAAGATGAGAAAAGTATATATGTGTAAATTGAAAGAGACTGTATTTAACTGATTAATAATTATTTCTCGTTTGATTTCATCTTGTTTCAGACATTTACATAAGTATATCCTTTGCCGTATCTACAAGAGACTCAAACTTGCCACTTCTTCAAATATTCACATCTTTCTGATGGGCATCTTCACAATTACACTAAACCAACATTATCAGTTTTATTTAGTCAGAAAAAGGATATATAAAAATAAATATCTATAGGAAAGACCCGCTGTAGTGAAGACCTTTATAACAAGGCGCCCACACCTTCCAGTACTCTGAGTGGAGAAGTGGTTGTGAAGCAGACAAGCTGTTAATAACACTAAGACAGAATGGACAACCATTATTGACATAATGCTTCACTTGGAGACAACTTTCACAAGTCTGTACAGTGCAAATAGTACATTGTAATCAGAGTCTATGTAGACGAGTAAAACACATATAACTTTCTTTTCTTCTGTTTTTCTTTAGAGTCTGATAACTTGTGGGGGTTCAGTCTATATAGATACTTGAGGACATGAAACAAGTGATTTTACTACTACTGTAGAATTTATTTTTATTCTGATCAGTATAATTATGGACCTTTTTGGAGTTCGTTTTTATCTTTCACTGTAAAAAATTAACGAGAGGAAATAGGAGTCGAAAATGGTACACATTTCATTGTCACTAACATTACGCTAACTTTAGTTACATTTACGTGGGCTCATCTGTTCGCGAATCTTATTTCTATATACCTGAAAGAAAGCATTGCGATTGGTCTTTGTTTCTCTTGCAACTTTAATTTCTAATCCTCGTTTTATACTTTTTAGTTTTTTTTTCTCTCTTAAATTGAATATAGTGTTCAGTAAGGTGACTCACCTTAGATTCTCCTGTAAATGCCTTTCTTTACAATCAAGGGATGTTTGAGTGCTTTGCTAATCCATTTAGGGTCATGCATTAGGAATATGTGCACCTTGGCTAGCTTGTACTTGGGAAAAAGTCGTATTGGCAGCCATCATCACCTTGTATCAGGTCTCCCTCGTGACAGTCCCTAGCCAGGTCACATCAAGTCTCCCTCGTGACAGTCCCTAGCCAGGTCACTCCAGTCCACACTTCTCAAGTCATTCCTTATCTCCATATAATATGCAGCACGAAAATTGTTGACCTCATCTCTACTACTGTTATCAAGGTAATTACATGATATATTAAAACAAAATGATTTGTGATCACTTTGTCTAAGCACTTCTTTAACATCAAGATTATCTATCAGAGAATCGTTGCCAGAATCGAGTCCAACAGGTTATTTCCTCTAGTTGTTTCTGACACAAACTGTTTTGATAAGCAGTCCTGGACAATTTCAAGAAAGTTATTAGACTCTATATTACCTGTCAGATTACTCCAATCGATTTGGCTAGATGCCTAAGCAATTTCATCATAAAGAACTTTCCATAGTCACTAACTAGGTGAGGAGCTTCGAGGAACTGCAGCAAACATATTACGCTGCGTTTCTTCCATCTTTGTATTGTTTCTGATGCTGCAGTTTAATTTTTCTTACCATACCTTGCAACTTCGCCCCGATTCTTGTTGACTCTGTCAGTGTGGAATAATTTATTTCCCTGTACGTGGAATTCAGCAGCCATGTTGTGTTTCTCAGAGTGAACCAGGACTCAGTTATTGCAACAATATGTATGTTTCTTGTTAGTCTGGGCTAAGCTATTTTATATCTTTCTCTCCAGCTATTTCACTAACACTGGAGACATGCACGTGGCACTAGTTGCATCAACCTTACCATAGTAATATTTCAGTAACACATATTAATAGTTGTATCAACCTTACCACAGTAATATTTCGGTTTACATGCAGCCAACTGTAACAGCCTGATTGATCAAGCCCTGATCCACCATTAGGCCTAGTCACAGACCAGGCAGTGGGGGCATTGACCCTCTAACCCTCTCCAGGTATACTCTAAGTATCTTGCAATTTGTATGAAATTCGACAAATTTCCGAATTCTGATCACTTTATTGGGAAGTTGAGATTGGTAAGTGGGCCGATTCTTGTACTAAATCGACAGAATAGAAGGAATACAAGTGAAATAGTTATGAGATTGGACGAATAGAACAATAGAATTGGCCAAAAACAGGGCGTAAATTAAGCGAAATCACCGGTGAGTAAATATCGCTGAGACCGCTAACTTTGCTAGATCATATTTCCGATTGAATACGACAAGGAAACACACCCAGAACGATGGAAAATGACAGGGAAACACGTCCAGAACAAATGAATATGACGGAAAACCGTCCAGAACAATGGAAAATGAGAGTGTTACGGGCCTAACCGGTAAATCACTTAGAGGTAGTGCTTCTCGTAACAAAATTGAGAAAAGAACAGATCTCTCTCGTAACAGGGCTCACAAATGGAGGAAAAAGGAATCTTTCTAGTTTCAGTTAGTTTTATTAACAGTTTTAATAATTAATACTCATTTCGCACACTGAGTAAAACATATCATTAACCTTATTATCACTATAATAAGTTAAACGTTCACAAACTGCTCTAGGCCGAGCGTTATTAGACTCTTTCACAATGAGTCAAAAGGTATATGCAAATATATGTACAGACACGTGCATTTTCCAAGCCTTAACACCACGCTGAAGCAAATAACTGTTCACTTATTCTCATTGTCTTCAAGAGTTTTTCATCCGCCTATTCAGACCAATATATTCATCCACCGTCTCAGATAGATATTCACTATTCAAGGGTTTCCAATAACTCCTGGGCACTGCTGGGGGGAGAGTAGGGAGTCTTGAAGACAGATTCTCCACTAGTCCCTTCCTAGACCAGAGGAAGGTATGAACTATCCAAGGTAAGGCTTTACCAGCTGACCTAAACTCGGTTTGTAGCTCAAAGTGTCTGCTGGTACTTAACCAGCCGCACCAGCAGTTTACAATATTACAACATCCTACCTATGTACAAAGCTAAACAATTTGGGGCCAGATAATATTATAAAGTCGAGTAAATCCATTTTAGCTATTAATGGAAATACTCCTTAATATAATATTAAGTGAAAAAGCCAAAACAAACATTAATACACATCATTTCGAGCAAATGGCGTAACACTCCTTCCCCACGACCAAAGGTCGCACTAAACAGAATATTAATAGCCCTAAATCTCCTACTACCTATAATAGAATATCTGGAATATGAACATAACAGTTGGTACATATTTCTCAGCCTTCAAAATATCTCATACTCTTGGTCTCCATATAGTCAGAGTGTTGTCCAGGAAGGAGACAGTGTAGACCATAGACATTGCCTCAACTGAACTGGATTTTCTCACTGGCTTGAGTGGCATGAAGGCAGTGCTGTAGGCCGGGACCTCCATAAGGTCACCCCAACTGGTCTTTAAACTTCATCCTCCCTTACTAAACTGTAATTGGTATTACTCCCCACATAACTGTAGGCGAAAAACAGGAACTATTAGGCATAAATTAGAGCATTGACAGCGTAAAATCATACTAGTCTTAAGGACGGGACAATGCGTCCGCAATCACATTATATTTGCCCTTTATATGAAGAATTTTAATGGAAAAGGCTGTAATCTAAGGGCCCATCTTTGTATTCTGGCATTCTTAGATTTCATGGTATTAATAAATGTTAAAGGGTTATGATCGGAGTATACCGTGATCTGGTGGGAGATGTTCCCAAGTAAACTTCAAAATGCTCTAGGAGAGAACCAAGGCTAGGGCTTCTTTTCAACAGTGGCATAATCTCTTTGGTGGGGCTTTAAGGTAGAGGAGTAATAGCAAATCGGATGAAGAAGATCAGAAGATTGGGACGTCTGCAGCAACACTGATCCAACAGCGTAACTGCTGGCGTCTATATGTAACAAGAAAGGACAGTTAAAATCAGGGCTTTTCAACACTGGAGAAGAATTCAACAATCGTTTTAACCTGATGAAAGCCAAATTACATTCCTTAGACCAAATAAACTTAATTTTAGAGCTAGTCAGCTCAAAAAGGGGGGCCGCCACGTGCGAGAAATTTGGGCAGAATCTTCTATAGTACCCAGCCATTCCCAAAAATCTCTGTACCCCTTTTCTATCTTGTGGTATAGGAAAATCTGAAATGGCTCTCACTTTTGCATTGACGGGTGCCACCGTTCCCTGACCTATATTAAACCCCAAATACCTTATCCTAGCTTGCCCGAATTTGCATTTGGCCAAATTGATAGTAAAGTTATAAGTATCTAATTTCCTAAAAAGAGCCTCCAGACGGTTTAAATGTGAACTCCAATCATCACTAATAACTACTAAATCGTCGAGGTAGGCTTCAACCCCCTCAAGGTTATAAGTAAGGTCATTCATGAGCCGCTGAAAAGTAGAAGCTGCGTTGCACAACCCGAATGGGGTAACCAAGTAATTGAACAAGCCCCCATGTATCGTGAATGCTGATATGTCCTGAGCACGGTTTGTTAGGGGCACTTGATAGTAACCTCGCAGTAGGTCCAGCCGGCTCACATACTGGGCTCCGGCAACCCTGTCAATTAAATCATCCACCCTCGGCAAAGGGTACCCATCTGGAACTGTAACTGAATTCACTTTTCTATAATCAGTGCACATACGATATGTACCGTCTGACTTCGGGACCAACACACAAGGAGAGGCCCACGGACTTTTGCTCCTTTCAATTAGCCCATGGGTCAGAAAAAAGTCGATTTCATCCCTTAATGCTTGGTGTTTTATTGGGCTTAAGCGATAAGGAGATTGCTTGATGGGCGTGGCTCCTTGGACATCCACGTCGTGTGTTCCCAACGTACAGCGCTTAGGTATATCACCAAACAAAGATGGGTATTTCAATATCATACACTTCACTTCTTTGGCCCGGTCGCTGGTCAGATCTTGCAAAAAATCGTCCAGGGATCGTAGAACTTGAGTATTTCTAAGACGGATTTCGATTCCTTTGGAGCAGTCCTCCAAATCCTCTACTTCTTCCCGGGATTCTAAGAGAATGGCAGCGGTCGGGGCTAACCCGACATAATATCTCTTCAACTGATTAACATGGTATGCATGGTCCGATTTTCTTTTCCTGGCGTACGAACCAGGTAATTAACTTCACTTAGTTTTTTAATGACTTCCAAAGGTCCCTCATATCTTGGTTTCAATGCATGTCCAGGCATGAATTTCTGAGCCAATACTTTATCTCCTATGTTGAAAGAGCGAGGGGCCGCATGTTTATCGTGCCGTAGCTTCATTTTAGCCTGGGCTTCCTTCAAGTTCTTTGCGGCTAAATTCCTAGTGAAAGTTAGGTGTTCCTGCATCAAAGCTGGACATACCTGAACCGACGGCGTACGCCTTCCGGTCCATACATCTCTCAACACTGCGAGAGGTCCACGTACATTATAACTATATATCAATTCAAAAGGGCTATACCCCAAACTTTCCTGCTCACTCTCCCTTACTGCCAGGAGAAGGAAAGGAATGCCCTCATCCCAGTCTTTACTAAACTGTTCACAGTAAGAACGCATCATTACTTTTAACGTTTGATGGAACCGTTCTAAAGCTCCTTGAGACTGGGGTCTATAACTCGTAGCGAGGATAGATTTTATCCCCAGGCGTGACATAGCCTCCTTGAAGGTTTTGGAGGTGAAGTTAGAGCCCTGATCAGATTGGATTTCTCGGGGCAACCCTACCTGTGAGAAAACCTTATCAAAGCACGGACTATTGCGCGAGCATTTATTCTCCTCATGGGGATGGCCTCGGGATATCGAGTGGCAGAATCCATTATAGTGAATAGATATTGATTTCCCGCCTTGGTCCTGGGGAGCGGACCTACACAATCTATAATCAGGCGGAAAACGGCTCACCATCTGAGATGATAGGGTGGAGAGGTGCCGGAAGCGGGGTATGAGTAGGTTTGCCGACGGTCTGACAGACCCGGCAACTACGAAGGTGTTCCACCACAGTTTCCGCATTCTAGGCCAAAAAGTATTTTGACAACTTTACAATTGTCTTCCTTACTCCTAGGTGTCCTCCCATCGGACTGTTATGGGCGACCTCCAGTGCAAGATCGCGATAAACCCTAGGAAGGATTAATACATGTTTGGTCTTGGCAAAAGATGCATCTGGAGAATCTTTCTGGTGGATTTCTTCATAAGTATACCACTACTTGAATAAACACAGTCCTCTAGTTTCTCAGCCTCATCTTCCATTATCGCTAACTTCCTTATACTCTCCAACGAGGGATCTTCCAACTGAGCTTGAATTAGATCTTTCGGCTCAAACTTTTTAGCACACAAGGAATCTAAACTTGAATCTTGTCCGACAGACACTGTAGCCGCGGGCTTGGGCCAGTGGGTGGTACTGAACAACAGGTCCAAACCCAGATCAGCATTGCCCACTTCTTCCTCCGGTGATTCAGGAGGCACTCGGGGAGCCATGGATCTAGTGACAGCGCCCAGTGGAAATAATGATAGGTCCTTCTTATAAGCCTCAATCACATAATCCTCCCCAGAGGTATTCTCTATCACCAAAGGTTCTTTCTTGATCCCTTCACAGCTTAAGTCATTACCTATCAGTAGGTCAGCAGACTTAATTGGGAATCCTTCGTCTGATATGCCGACCGCCGCATATCCCTTATAGCCACTTATGTCTAGGTATATCCTATGGAGGGGAACTCTGGAGACAGCTCCTCCATAAGCCTCCAGAAGTCCGTCTATCTTCGTATAAGTATGGTCAGATAGAGGGAGGATTCCCTTCTTTAATAATGTCAAGTAACTCCCTGTATCCCTATAAGTCTTAATAGATACCACTTGACACTCGTCAATACCCGCTTTTCCTTCTGAAAATATGGGCTCATCGCCTTTTCAATTTCTTGTTCTGATATGGCCATCGTCTCTGGTCATCTCAGTGAAGCAAACTTCGTTCCTGCCGGTCCTACATCTGTCTGTAGGCCTTCCTGTGTCTGGGATATTGAAGACACCATCTGTATAGGGGCACCTTCCCGATTTTTATACCTCATGTCCCTTTCCAGCTGATAACATTGGTTTCGTCCATGACCTTCTCTTTGGCAATAGGTGCAGGATAAATTCTTCCGGGCTTTATACATCTCCCGTTTTTGTCGTGGTGCAAACCTGACATCATTAATAGGCTTATATAGGGGACGAGAGGTTACTGCTGTTGAAGGAAACCCTTGGCGAGGTTCTATTCTCGACTTAACTGGTTGAACCTTCTGGCTCGATTTTACTGCTTCCACTCTGGATGTTCTATCGCGGATCAACTGGTTGGAGATCTCGTAGCGATCGGCCAGAGCAGCGGTTTCTAACACATCAGGAGTCTGACGGTCGATCAGGAACTTCCGCAAATCTCCTGATATAGAATTATAGAAGTCCTCTTGTAATATTAATTGGGTCAGACTGCTTATGGTGTTGCTTTGTGAGGCTCTTTGCCACCTCTCAAATGCTATCTGCTTCTGCCTGGCAAAGTCCACCCAAGTTTGTCCTGGTAACCTCTGCAAATTACGGAAGGCTTGCTGGTAGCTCAAGGGAAGTAGGTCATATGTTTCCAGGATGACCTTTTTCACAGAGTCATATTGAGCGTATTTTTCATAAGGCAAAGACGCTGTACATTCCCGAGCTTTTCCAGTCAGCGTCGTATGCAACAAGATAGCCCAGAACTTCTGGGGCCACTGCATAGCCCGAGCCTGATTTTCAAAGGTATCGAAATAGGTGTCCAGATCAGACTCAAAAAACTTGGGCACCAAAGATGCTGCTTTATGGATGTCGAAAGCACTTTCGGAGGCCTTGGGTCTCACAACTTCTTCTCTTTGCCGCTGACGCTCGTAGCGTATGTTGTCCCTTTCAAATTCTTCTGCATTCAGCTTCCTTTGGGCTTCTATTTGGGCCGTTTGCAAAAGAATAAGGCGCTCCATCCTTTCGAACTGGATATGGGATATGGGACCAGAAGGCAGTGGAGGAGTTAGGGGATAGACGTTTCCAAGTCTTTCCTTGGGTCGAGCACCCAAGCCGGGTACCTCTAGTGGATCAGGATCGGAAACTGGGCGACTAGGTGCCCCAATTTCAGGCACCTCTCCCAGGAATGTAAGTTCACCAGATGTTCCCTTAACTTCAGGCTCAGCCACATCCCCAGAAGGTAGGGAAGTTGGAAGGCCACCAGGATCAGGTCCTGCTGCTTCAAGTGGTTGTTCTAAGTCTTCACACTGAGATATTAGACTTGCCTCAACAGTATCCTGAAGATTATCCACTTCTCCCCGTTCGGGAAACAACATGTTCCTTAAAATAGATCGAGTGGTCTCGGCGGTGTAATATCTATTATACTTCACTCCTAGGCGTACAGCAATTTGCCAGCAGTTCTGAAGTTTTAAAGACTCCAAGTCATCCAAAGTTAACTCACATAATAACTTTTGTATTTGGGCCTCCATTGTCGACTATGGGTGTCGAGACAGTAGCTTCCTTTCGTGGGACGAGCACTTATTCCTCAAGGCCTATGTCTCCTCCAGCATCTTGGATTAAAGAGTAAGCTCCCGGACAGCAGGCCCCCACTTGTTACGGGCCTAACCGGTAAATCACTTAGAGGTAGTGCTTCTCGTAACAAAATTGAGAAAAGAACAGATCTCTCTCGTAACAGGGCTCACAAATGGAGGAAAAAGGAATCTTTCTAGTTTCAGTTAGTTTTATTAACAGTTTTAATAATTAATACTCATTTCGCACACTGAGTAAAACATATCATTAACCTTATTATCACTATAATAAGTTAAACGTTCACAAACTGCTCTAGGCCGAGCGTTATTAGACTCTTTCACAATGAGTCAAAAGGTATATGCAAATATATGTACAGACACGTGCATTTTCCAAGCCTTAACACCACGCTGAAGCAAATAACTGTTCACTTATTCTCATTGTCTTCAAGAGTTTTTCATCCGCCTATTCAGACCAATATATTCATCCACCGTCTCAGATAGATATTCACTTATTCAAGGGTTTCCAATAACTCCTGGGCACTGCTGGGGGGAGAGTAGGGAGTCTTGAAGACAGATTCTCCACTAGTCCCTTCCTAGACCAGAGGAAGGTATGAACTATCCAAGGTAAGGCTTTACCAGCTGACCTAAACTCGGTTTGTAGCTCAAAGTGTCTGCTGGTACTTAACCAGCCGCACCAGCAGTTTACAATATTACAACATCCTACCTATGTACAAAGCTAAACAATTTGGGGCCAGATAATATTATAAAGTCGAGTAAACCCATTTTAGCTATTAATGGAAATACTCCTTAATATAATATTAAGTGAAAAAGCCAAAACAAACATTAATACACATCATTTCGTTCTAGAAATGAGCAAATGGCGTAACAGAGAGGGAAACCCAACCAGAAAGATGGAATATGAAAGACAAAACCGTCAAGATCGATGGAATATGACTGGAAAACCCGTCTAAAACGATAAAATATCACAAGGAAACCCGTCCAGAACGATGGAATATGACAAAAAACCGTCTAAAACGATCAAATATAACAGGAAAACCAGTACAGGGCGATGGAATATGTCTGCGAAACTGATCCAAGACGATGAAATATGACAAGGAACACGCTCAGAAGGATGGAATATGACAAGGAAACCCGTCCAAGACGATGGAATATGTCAAAGAAACCAGGAGAGAACGAAAGAATATGACAAGGAAACCTGTCCAGAACGATGGCATATGAGAGGGAAAACTGTCCAGAACGATGGAATATGACAGGAAAACCTGTCTCTTTCAACACTACATTTCACCTGGCCCTATTACAGGCTCTGACCACATCCCAGTCATCTTACACATCTCTCCCAACCCTATCCTCATCTCAGCCAGACCTTCCTTCTCCTACAAGAACGCTGACTGGGATGCTTTCAAACAACACTCAGAAAATACTAACCTCACCTATGACTACAACAACAAACCTATCTCTGACACTGACACTCAACTTGATCTCATCCAGGACACTATTACACAAGCAGCCAATTCCGCATTACCAAAGAAAACTCACACCACTTGTTATTCTTTCAAACCCTCAATCAGAACAAGAAGATTAATTAGCTGCTACCACAACCGCTTCCTCTACAACACACACAGATTTAATCAAGTCCGATTAGATCTGACTTACCTCAGAAACAACATTCTACACAGTCTAGACAAAGACCACAACTCTCATTGGTCACAGCTCATACTACAAGCAGACAAACAGCGAATTAAAAACACAAAAGCCTTCTGGAACTTTATCAAAAAAATCAGAGGCATCACTCCCACCGACAAATTCAAACACGCCAGCCACAACAACACACACATCTCAGACCCGCAGGCTGCTACTAACATCTTCAAACACATCTGGGAGAACATCTTCCACCCTCACCCACCCCACCCTAACGCTATCCAACACATTCAGAACATAGAACACTGGAACACTACACACACACACGAAACAACACCAGACAGCCACATCTATCTGAACTCTCTTACCTCCTCCCAAGAACTCGACACTCCTTTCACCAACACACATTAAAACTCTCCTCAGACACCTACCTCTCAAGGTTCCTTGTGCCTCTGGCCTAAACCATATTATCCTAAAACACCTTCCTGACTCTATCATTATTGCCTACACAAACCTCCTCAATGCCTCCCTTGCTTCTGGATACTTCCTCTTCAAAGCTGCTACCGCTATCCTCCTTCCCAAAACCAAAAAAGACCACTCTGACCCTAGAAACTATCGCCCCATCAGCCTCCTCGAAACATTAGGTAGTCTCTTTGAAAAACTCATCACCCATCGTCTTCGCAGATACCTGGAACACAACTCACTTTTTCTGATGGCCAGTTTGGCTTCAGAACTCGCAGATCCACACAGGATGCCATTAACATAATTCTCAACTACATCCATATAAACACAAAAGAAAGAAACAGGACAGCCCTGGTTGCAAAAGACGTTGAAAAGCTTTTGACACAGTCTGGCACGAAGGGCTCAAACACAAACTCTGCACTAACTTTAACCTGCCTCTCACTACTCGTAAACTCCTCAGCAACTTCCTTGATGGCCGCACCATGTGAATCAAATTTCAAGGCTGCTACTCAGACTACTTACACTAAATGCTGGAGTACCCCAGGGATCTGTCCTCTCTCCTACCCTCTACATTTTATACACTAACGACATTCCAACACCTGTATACCACAACTCCATCACACTAGCCTATGCAGACGACATTACACAACTCACCACTCACGCCAATATAGATACACTCTCACACAAAACACAGAATGAGGTCGACAGGATTGCCATCTGGGAACAAAAATGGAGGATCAAATCCAATGCAGCTAAATCCAGCATTACATATTTTAACTATAGGAAACGTGATCCTCCATTACCTGTCGAGCTCAGAACAGCTGACACCCGCACCTACATCCCCATCACACAATCTGTCACAGTCCTTGGCATTAATCTTTACCTATTTTGCTTACACAAACGCATTCACTCAAAGCATGCAGTAGCTAGTAAGGCCCTTGCGGGCCTCTACAAGCTGCAACATGCCTCCCAACGCACCAAACTACACCTCTACAAATCCCTAATACGTCCGCTGATAACTTATTCTCCTCTAGCCCTCTCTCTTGCAGCCAAAACAAACTTACTTAAACTGCAGCGTGTCCAGAACAAGGCTCTGCGCTGGGTGCTTGATGTCAGATGGGAGGACTTCGCCACAAGCGAGTCTCTCCATACCCAGTTAGACATCCCTGCGCTGAATCTGTACTGGAAGTCGCTCAGTGACAGACAGATAGACAAATATGAGACACGACATGACTACTGGACCTCTCTCCTTGACGAAGACATTCTCAGACCCACAAACCAACACAATCTTTTCTTCTCCTTGTATGATCCTGCTCCTAACCCTATTTTCAAATAACCTTTGGATTCTATGACAGGTACCTTGAGCTGTTCGTCCCTCTGACCCACTTTCGCCTTAGCTGCTGGGTTAAGCCCTGGCTCAATCTCTACACTCCTCTCTAACGCTAATCTTCGCCTCTCCCGTCCTCCCCGTTCACCCCACTGGAGTCTTACCAACAGGAGAGCCTGCTATTCCTGTTATCAAGTCTATCCCACGATCGCCTTAGCTGCTGGGCACTCCCTGGAAAATGACAATTTCGAAATGTATTTCATATGAGTGGATAGAGTAGCTCAGTGTAAGGATAATGAGCCCATATAATTGAAATTCTAAAAATAACTTTTCGCACAATTGCCAATATTCGAGGACCGTTTTTTAACGGTCCCACCCGGTAAAGAGTGTGAAATTCTGAATGTTGCAAATTTGCAATTGTTAATAAAACACCAAATAAATATTTTTCTATTTTATTATACTAATAGACAATATCAAAAACATTAATGGAACTTGTTTCCAAACATTTTGTAGGTATAAAAAAAATATAAAAATGAACCAAAGAGCAACATGGACACATTGCAAAGGGATAAAACTTCAAGTCCCATATTCCTGAATTTCCTGAGAAAGAACAATAATTCTAGATCACTAATTTCTACAATGAAAGGCTATGAAGCAATTTCTTTCCTTCTTGATGCATAGATTTACTTTGCATATGGCACAGGAAAATGAGGATGACATGATTTTTCGTTTTTCTGCAATACTTGCCTGTAAATATCTTGATTTGCACTGGCCATTGACCTAGCATTTTATCAAACCTATCGTTTTTGTCAAACCTCACACTGTCATCAGGCCTTTCTGCACATTGGTACTGCACTGGAGATGGCAACAGGTCATCTGGTTCTGGATCTGAGTCACTTTCCTCCAAAATGCAGAGATATTTGGACTTCTCTTGGGAGGATTCATCATAGAACAATTTCTCATTGATATGGAATGACAATATGAATGTTCTGTACACATCCAGACCACTACAGAATTCATATATGCACTAGATTTTTTTATATAAATATTTATTTACTGAAATTTAAAATGTTGCCCTGACGGGCGGGACCGTTTTTTGACGGTCCTTTTTTGTTGCACTTTTTTCAATTGAATGGTACACTCATATTATGCATATCTAACTCCTGATATATATCTCAAAATATGCCTAAACTATTCATTTACACACTGGACACAACAATAAGTACTTACCGACATTGTAGAGAGTATAATCACAGTGTATATGAGTGGAAGGAGAGCAAAAATCCGGCTCTGGGCGACGTTAAGCTAGAAGTGTTTACATTTTGGTCTCTCAACCAATGGGAAGCAAGCAGACGTCGGTCTCACTCAGCTGGAGCGACTCACAGAAGGCTTGTGATTGGTCAGAAGCAGAGAACGGGAACCTAGATGCGCTGGGGGAGTAGGATGACATGCGCCAAAAAATACGTATTAAGGACCTTATTTTAACGGTCCTGCCCGGTAAAGGGTTCAGTCCCTCAGCCTTCATAGGGGTTCAGTCCCTCAGCCTTCATAGGGGTTCAGTCCCTCAGCCTTGGTAAGTGTTCAGTCCCATTACAGTGACCAACCTACCAGTGTCACTATACCCCTCACTGTAAAATCTTTTCTTATCACACTTAAGTTCCCATTTGACAGTTCTCCGATTCTCTCACATAATCTGTGAGTGTTTTCCAGGTTTTTTTTATATCGCCTCTTGTTTCAGTGAATCTGCTAGAGTAGTACAATTGTTTGGCTTTTTTTATTAGTTTGGTGAGAACTGATGAATAGTGTTTAATAAACTCTTTATGTATGAATCCCCGTCTATTAAGCCCTGGCTCTATTTCTACGACTAAGACGACTCCTCTCCACCGCTATTGTTCGTCTGTACCGTCTTCCACGCTCATCCCATTGGGATCTTATCTGAACTTATTCATTCATTCATTCCTTTCTGTTAGTGTGACTGTAAATGGTCCAAGTCGGACCGAAACGTAGTCGTAAGCTCCTCTCTCCTATATGTGGGTTATTTGTGTATTTACTAAACATTATGATTTCACATGCAAAATTAATGAACATATTAATCGTTGATGAAAGGAGAAATAGAGTAAGAGGAGAGAGAGAGAGAGAGAGAGAGAGAGAGAGAGAGAGAGAGAGAGAGAGAGAGAGAGAGAGAGAGAGAGAGAGAGAGAGAGACAGAGAGACAGAGACAGAGACAGCGAGAGACACAACAGACAGACAGACACAGACACAGACAGACAGGTTAAATATTAAATTTACTAATTTCTCTGAGTTGATAATGTCGTTACTCATTACGTGGCCTGTTGTGATAGTTGCTGGATGTCCAGGGCACTTGTCGACTGTTAGTTGTGTGTGTATGTGTGTGCGCGTATGTATGTATGTGTGTGTGTGTATGTATATGTATATATATATATCGTGCCGATTAGGTAAAACTGGTCAATTAGCAAGAACTCGTCTAAAATTAAGTCCTTTCTAAAATTTTCTCTTATACGTTTAAAGATATATTTTTTTCATTTATGTTAATGTAAAAATTTATAATTTTGTACCAAAAGAAACTTTGAAAACCTACCTAACCTTATTACAACAAGCGCAATTAAATTTAGCCTAACCCAACTAAATATATTTTAGATACGTTAACATTAATTAAATAATAAACAAACACAATGAAATATATTTTTTTCGTTATGTTCAGAATGATTTTGGCGAAATTATTGCATACACAAATTTTCACTTGTCTTATATGGCAAGGTGAGCGTTGTTATTTAAGGCAAAATCGCAAGTTTTACCTAATCGCACGACATATATATATATATATATATATATATATATATATATATATATATATATATATATATTGTCGTGCCGATTAGGTAAAACTGGTCAATTAGCAAGAACTCATCTAAAATTAAGTCCTTTCTAAAATTTTATCTTATACGTTTAAAGATATATTTTTTCATTTATGTTAATGTAAAATTTATAATTTTGTACCAAGAGAAACTTTGAAAACCTACCTAACCTTATTACAAAAGCGCAATTTAATTTAGCCTAACCCAACTAAATATATTTTAGATACGTTAACATTAATTTAATAATAAACAAACACAATTAAATATATTTTTTCGTTATGTTCAGAATGATTTTGGCGAAAATATTGCATACACAAATTTTCACTTGTCTTATATGGCAAGGTGAGCATTGCTATTTAAGCCAAAATCGCAAGTTTTACCTAATCGGCACGACATATATATATATATATATATATATATATATATATATATATATATATATATATATATATATATATATATATGTGTGTGTGTGTCGTGCCGATTAGGTAAAACTGGTCAATTACAAGAACTCATCTAAAATTAAGTCCTTTCTAAAATTTTCTCTTATACGTTTAAAAATATATTTTTCATTTATGTTAATGTAAAAATTTATAATTTGTACCAAGAGAAACTTTGAAAACCTACCTAACCTTATTACAACAAGCGCAATTTAATTTAGCCTAACCAACTAAATATATTTTAGATACGTTAACATTAATTTAATAATAAACAAACACAATGAAATATATTTTTTCGTTATGTTCAGAATGATTTTGGCGAAATTATTGCATACACAAATTTTCACTTGTCTTATATGGCAAGGTAGCGTTGCTATTTAAGCCAAAATAGCAAGTTTTACTATCGGCACGACATATATATATATATATATATGTCGTGCCGATTAGGTAAAACTTCGATTTTGGCTTAAATAGCAACGCTCTTCTTGTTATATAAGACAAGCGAAAATTGTGTATGCAATAATTTCGCAAAATCATTCTGAACCTAACGAAAAATATATTTCATTGTGTTTGTTTATTATTAAATTAATGTTAACGTATCTAAAATATATTTAGTTGGGTTAGGCTAAATTAAATTGCGCTTGTTGTAATAAGGTTAGGTAGGTTTTCAAAGTTTCTCTTGGTACAAAATTATAAATTTTACATTAACATAAATGAAAAAATATATCTTTAAACGTATAAGAGAAAATTTTAGAAAGGACTTAATTTTAAATGAGTTCTTGCTAATTGACAGTTTTACCTAATCGGCACGACTATATATATATATATATATATATATATATATATATATATATATATATATATATATATATCGTGCCGAATAGGTAAAACTTGCTATTTGGGCTTAAATAACAACGGTCTTCTTGCCGAATAAGGCATAGATTTTGCAAATAATTTTGAAATAATTACTCTGAACCTAACGAAACAAATATATTTAATTGTGTTTGTTTATTATTAAATTATTGTAAACTTATCTAAAATATATTTATTTAGATTAGGCCAAACTAAATTGTGCTTGTTAAAATAAGGTTAGGTGTGTTTTCTAAGATACTTTTGGTACAAAACTATTAATTTTTGCTTTAACATAAATGTAAAAATATATCTTTAAACGTAGAAGAGAAATTTTAAAAGGACTTAATTTAAATGTGTTCTTGCTTATTGACCAATTTTACCTATTCAGCACGACATATATGTATGTCCAGCTGGGTTCATATTTT